>JAUKUA010000009.1:600000-844401 GCA_030549175.1 Lasiosphaeris hirsuta
CTAAAAACGCCTTAAGGGTAAGATCAATACCCTTAAGAATAAGATTAAGGAGCTTCCGAGCTACAATAAGGTCTACGAAGCTTTCTAAGCTATGAAAAGAATGACGATAGATAACCTCGATAAGTACGTTATCAAGAAGTAAGTCAACACTCTAACGGGCCATATAAACAAGGTTAGCCCGAAGACTAAAGTACTTAACAACTAGGTCTAAGATCTTTAAAAGGACTTAACAAAGCTTAATAAGGCTATCAAGTAACTATCAGCTATGTGACCTACGGCCGCCTTAACTACTCGTTTAAGTACTCCTGTGCCTGTTATGACCCTCGGTATCTCACATAAGTACCTTACTAAGGATATCTAGAATAAAATTATAACTAATAGGTACTTTACCAAAGAAGTAAAACAAGTGCGGTATCCTTATTGACCTGTTCGGTACTGACGCTTCTAAGGTTGACACACGTAGTAAGTTGGTAGCTTTTTCTCCTACTTAAGAGACCTCTACCAAAGGTATCGGTCGTAAGAAGCCTACTGCTAAGAAGTCGCCTCCCAAGATGACTAAGCGGAAGACGCTCTTCGACATTATAGACTAGAGGGGCATGAGCGTAGGGAATGGGGTGATCTAAGTATGGTAACGGTGTACGAAAGGGCTGGGGGTAATTGGTACTTTTCTTATAGTTCAAGAGAGCGGAGGACGATAGCGAGGACGCCCTTTTCTTTATTCTTTGCCCCGGGCACATGTTACGTAGAAAAATGTAGATAGCCTAGATAGGTTAGTCCGTTGTACGTAGTCCCTACGTTCAATTGAGCACAGGGGGTGCGTTGCTATATAATGGCAGCGTGCCCTCCAGACTGATTGCTAACGGGCCATCCTTTACAAATTATTTACACTACCATACAATATGTCATGTCAGTGTTCATGTGAAGGACCACCAAAGTAACGCTTACACAAGCGGTCCTTTTGACCGTAGCAATAGTTTTATTTTATAAAGGCTTTTAAAGGTTTTAAGATCGTTCTAATAATATAAGAGATGTTTTATTTTTTGACGAGGTCTTTACTTATAATTAAGCTTAAAGCTCTAAGGTTAAGAAGTACTCGGATAGAGATTTTCTTAGCTTCATAGTAAACAATTATTATGGGAATAATCTTACGATTTCTATAGCATAGTTTATAGTTACGCCTAGACTTTTTTAGAGAAGGTCTCTTAATATTATCATGATAATAGGTACGTTTCTTAGTAGAGGTTACGATATAACAAGGCGTAGGTCCTGATACCGTGAGGTTTGGGATACTAGTTAAAAATCTGACATGTCTTTACTATTAGATGGTTTAACAATTCGAGAGAAAAGCTTAGGGCATTCTTTTTTCGTTATCATAGAAACTTTTACCTTTTTAAAAAGTTAAGACGAGATATCTTCGTATTCCTCGTCATCGTCTCTTCTTCGCTTTATATTTGTTTTAGCTCTAGAGATCTTATTAGATAGTCTAGAAATATCTTTACTATCCTTAGTTTTCTTACTATAACACTCGAGGGTATTATAGCTTTAACGTCTATAACGGTAATATCTCTTACTTACTTTGTACTTATTAATGTCGGCTAGATCTATCTCTATAATAGCTTTTTTATAAGTTTACTAATACTTAGTTTAGGTAGGTACTAAGGCTTTGTTTTCCTAGTCTTATTACTTCTACTTCGGCCCCTTTTTAACCTTATTAACGGATATTAGACCGGGACAGGAGTTAGAGGTATTGGTTTTCTTCTTATAATTATCTTCAAACGTTCCTTATTATTTAAAATAGACTTTCCTTTTCTTTACTTAGCCTTATGATTAATTTCGTAGTTCTTCATTTTATTTTTATAAATTAAACTAGTTATGACGACTACTTCGAGGAAGTCAATATTATCAGAAGGGAGATATTCCATATGTAAGTAGATAAGATCTATTATAACTTCAGAGACGGTATTCGTAACTAGGGATTATAAGACTTAACCGCTGAGATCGACAGTATAATTAAGTTCTTAGAACTTTGTTATATATTCGTTCATATCTCTATCGTAAGTCAAGGCCTTTATAGATTCGTAGTCCTTAGCTTTATGTGTTAGGTTACGGAAACGTTTGACTATGGCGGTAGCATAGTTGTTCCATTGATTTACTAAGCTAAGCTTTTCAATCTAAGTTCCTTACTTTTGATACTATTCGAAGACAATACTTTTTATGAGGGTATTAACAAAGTTAATTTTAGCCTTATCGTCGAAGAAGCTTCGTTTATAAACACTAAAGTATTTTTTAATAGAACGTTACTATGTTTCGAACTCGTCCTTATCCTTCCTATTATATTTCTTAGATTTTGCCATAGTTACGGCGGCACCCTAACTACGGGATTTATAAATTATAATTATATTATTTTAGATCAAATCTTAATTTGTATAGATAAGGTTAAGAAAGACTACAATAGGGTTGAGTAGATGTTGTAGTAATTGGCTTTAGGAGCCCGGACCCTAAAGGTCCTAGGGGTCCCAGAGGCCTTGGTAGGCCTCCTAGTAGTCTAGGAGGGCCGAGGGATAGACTCGTATGATAAAGTTTATCGTTTAAGTCATTATTATTACTGTTATTAAGAGGTAGTAAAGTTTCTGTTCTAATATAATGGAGAGGTAAATTTCCTTTAATATTCTTACTTCATATTTTAATATCAGAATTTTATATATTATCGACTTACCTCTAGGCCTATACTGAGATTTCTTAGGTTGTCCTTTTTTAGAGGTTATGGTCTAAGAGGGAGTCTTCGTTTTAATCGAAGTATCGTGTAAAAGCTGATTTTTTAGACGGTTATGACGTCTATTATAAAGGTTTTATAAAAGATGTTTTCTATGAACGAGTCATAACTTTTTAGATAATTTATTTTTTATCGTAAGATCTTACTTAGGTTAGTCTCGATATGAAAGCTTCTTTAACGAGGTTATTAAAGTAGGCTTTAAGCTAATCGAACAGTTCTTAATCTTTTAGAGTCTATAATACTCCCGGTTATTATAGTATCATGAGAGAATTAATGAGTTTACTTTTCTTCTTAGATATGAAGGAGTTCTTTAACTTAGATAAGCTCGGTATATTGTTTCCTAGCCTATGATTCTTATTCTTATACTTATTGTACTTACTGTTACTTTTACTTGGCAATTTCTTTACGGAGTGCTTTAGTTCGTGTGATAACAAGGTTAAGAGATTTTTCAAGTTAGGCCGTTTAGGTAGCAAATTAGGCTAATTTTTAGTTAACCTCGATACCGAAGGTAGTATAAGAGGCTTTAGTTTTTACCGAATATTTTTAAAGATATATTAGTTTATCTTAACATGTTATATTATTAACTAGTAGTTAGTGACTAAGGTAATAAACGTTAAAGTAAAAGAGTTAAGTCTCTTCTTATCTTTATGTATATTAACTATAAAGGAATAAAGTTCCTTATAAGCTTTAATAACTTAGTTATAAAGATTAATAAACTATCAAGATAGTTTAGTAATAGTTTAAGAGTTTAATAAGAGTATGGGAAACTTCTTAATAGTCTTAATTTTTATCTTAGGAAGTTTCTAAATCATAAGGTTAATACCGAAGAAGGGTTTAATTTCCTAACTCCGGATTATAGCCGAGTATGATATAGGGTTACTGGCCATTATGAATAATACGATAGACAGTGACGAAGTATTTTTTTTAGTGAAAAAGAAAGATTATTTGTGATATAGGCTAGCCTACGAAGGTTAAGGGTATAATAACCATAAGGTAAGATATTAAATAAAGAATTAGACTATAGAGCTTTAACCTTTTCTTAACTCTCGACTTAACTATTTAGTAAACTATTCCGACAATTATTATTAATCTCATTTAGAGCTTTTACACGATAAACTTAGGAAGTTAATCTTTACAAGGTTAATAAGTATAAGGTCTAATTCAGAGCTTTAAAACAGAACGATAAGGGAGTTAACGGTCGTAACATAAAGTGGTAAAGAGCTAGGAAGAAAGAGGTTTAGGGAAATAAAATAATCTAACATAAGATAAGACATAATACTTCGTAGTTACAAGTTAAGAGAAACGGAAGGGTTTACAAGGTTGTATTACCTCTCAGCTTTACTTGAAGTTCAACTAATAATCTTTCTAGGTTTGTCTAAAGAGAACTAGGGAGCTTCTTTCTCTCGAGGATCCGTCGTAACATACCGGTCTTACTTATAGAAGGCTATGTATAAGATATAAGGATACTAAAAATACCTAAAGGATCTTCCTAGCCGTCCGTCGGTCCCGAATCTCCTTTCTAGCCGTCCGTCTCTCACTCCCTATAAATCAGCGGCCATAAGCCAAGTGAAGCCAGCCCATCACACGTTGATCCGCGGCTGGTATTAGTACTTATCTATATAGTTCTAGCGGCATGGTATCTATCGCTGTAGGTGTTTCCTCACGTCCTTGGTACTTACGTTGGCCACAGCGCTGTTAGGTCGATCCTATGTCAGCTGTCATAATAACGGTTTCCTTTATGACTTATACACGGGAGTCGTGGCCACCTGTCACTACTGAAGCTAGACTCCGGAGAACGTCGGGTTCTAGGTCTTCCAAAGGAATGCTAGCGATAGCGGGGAGGTCTATGATTCGAAAGACCAGCTGTAGGATCTTGGCTGACTGTGTAAGCCCTGATCACGATGCTGAGGTTAAGTGGCTTGTCTATGACAAATCTGAAGTCTGATGACGTTACCTAGCACGGGCGAGATCCGTTGTACGGCTGCTCTGGCCTGTGAGTGGTTCTGGGCATTCCGTCGCGACCCGTGGGCGCTTAGGAGAATCCGCTGACCTGTGTGCCGGCTGAATAGGCCATTAGCCACACGTGGGAGCATGTCCCGAGGTTGAACCATATTGTGGCTTATCCTCCATGATGGTTCCCTTCTCCACGTTAATCCGTGATAGATACTCGTGGGTCAACGGATGTTTGTGTGTGTGTGATGTGTGCTGGTGGTGTGGCTCGGTCAAGAAGGTCAGTGACCCTGTTGACCTAGGTGAGCCTACCAGTGTGACACCTAGCCTAGAAAGATTATCAGTTAAACTTTAGTAAAGTTAAGGGGTAATATAACCTTATGAACCCTTTTATTTCTTATTAACTTATAACTACGAAGTATCGTCTATTATCTTTCTTGTAATTGTTCTATCTCCCTATATCTACCTTCTCTCTCATAATTACTAAGACTTTAGATTACGAAGATTATCTCCTTTACTTTGTATAAAAGCTCTAAATTAGACCAACACTACTACCAGCTTAAAGTAAACAGTTAAGTTATTTTAGATTACAACTCTGTAGTTCGGCTATACCAGAGGTAATTATATCTTATGATTACTATATCTTAGTTTCGGTAACTAACCTATGTCATAGATAATCTTTCTTTCCATTTATTTTAAATAAAACAATTACTACTATAATAACATCGTTACTTCTTCTTAGCTTCTATACTATAACAATTCAAAAAAGAGAATCTGAGGTAACGATAGAATTGGAACTTATAATTTAAGAACTACTCAAAATGACTATCGTAATAATTAAGAAGTATCTATTACTTTCTCAAAGGAGGTGGTGAAAGCAATGGTGGTAAGGTGGAGTCACAACAATAGGTGGAAGAAAGAGTGCTGTGAAGTGCACGATTCATTTTAATCTATCTGGGAAGCACAGCAGTATATATAGAGCTTTTAAGCTTTTGCAGTATGCCTTGCGTGGAGCTAGTGCTTATGCACAGCCTTGATGTAGTTTGCAGTGGTTGTTACACTTCTTAGGGGTGCAATATTTGACGGGTAAGCTGGTAAAAAAGCTAGGTAAGCCGTCTGAGAGATCCGAGGTCATCTCTTCATCCTCGTTATCGGGCTCGTCTTCCATAGCAAAGTTAAAGTCATCGTCCTCTATATACTTACTCTTATTGTCATCATAGTTAGAATCGTAGTTAAGTAGATCGTCGGGCTTGGGCTTATTATAGTCGTTATTACTGTATTTTGTAGTAACGGTGACACTTTCTTGGGCTTGTCTAGCGTGTCTTAAGTTTTTTTCTATTAAAATTTGGAGGTACGTGGAATCCGGACTCTTGGCTGTTAAGCTATCCTCGGGCACGTCTGGATTGTTTAGCTTAACTCGAGCTACCTCGAATTGACGTTCTATTTTACGAATGTACTTTTATAAATAGCTAAATTTAACTATCTTAACACGTGAATAAAGGTAGTATACTTATAAGCTTCCTATCTACTTATTGACTTGTTATAGTACTTAAACTCGAAGTAGGCTTTATAGTCTAGTAAGACCTTAGGCCCCTTACCGCCGGTAGTAGGTTACTTAACTTTTTACTTAGCCTATTTTTAAAGTACTTTTATACCTTAGTGGTAATACTTCTTAGGGATGTGATATTTGATAGATAAGCTGGTAAAAAAGTTAGGTAAGCTACCTGAGAGATTTGAGGTTATCTCTTTATCCTCGTTATCGAGCTTACCTTCTATAGTAAGGTTAAAGTTATCGTCTTTTATGTACTTACTCTTATTATTATCATAGTTAAAATCGTAATTAGGTAGATTATCGGGCTTAAGCTTATTATAGTCGTCTTTACTGTGTTTGGTAATAGTGGTAACGCTTTCTTAGGCTTGTCTAACATGTCTTAAGGTTTCTTTGGCCAAAATTTGGAGGTACATAAGATCTAGACTCTTTGTTATTAAGCTATCCTCGAACATGTCTAGATTATTTGGCTTAACTCGAGCTATCTCAAATTGACATTTCATTTTATAAATGTACTCTTATAAATAGTTAAATTTAACTATCTTAAAACGTGAATAAAGGTGATAGTAAGATATAAAGAAAGTGTAAATGTATAACTTAATGGCGGTGATAAGGGTAGTAATAGTTATAAGAAAAAAAAACGTAAAAATTTTATAGGAGGGGTTTTTTTAGTTAGTAACTTAACCTAGTAGGCTAGGGCCTTATGATAAGGAAAATTAACAAAGGAAAAACGACGTTATAATAAGGCTTCTATCTAATCATCTAGTCTTTTTTTAGCTCGTAGTAAGAAGGTACTTGTATAGCTAAGTAAGGTTAATAAAGGAAAGTAAAAGAAAGAAAAGATCTGGTATTATAGTTAAAATATTTTCTTACCTTGTTAAGAAAGTTGTTCGTCCTTAAAAATATCCTTTATCTAGTAGTTTAGTACTATAGAAGCTTAACTACTATTTCTATGATAGGGATAATATCGACCTTAACATATTCGATAGTCTTAATATCCTTCTTCTTATACTTTTTATCCTAGTCGATAAGGTTTCTTACTTTGTAACTTATGACGATATCTTTTATGTTTAATAATAAGTTTACTCTTAGCTCCTATGTATCGTCTTTAGTTTCGTAGTTCTTTTAGTGGATGAGATACTTAATACTTAGGTTCTTTTTCTTTTAGCTTACTTTACTACTAACGATATAGTCAAGTTTTCATTCTTTTTATTTGTTAACCTTAATAGCTAATAATACTTATTACTTTCGGTTAAAAGGATTCTTACCTTATTAAGGACAGTAGTATAGTTACGTAACTAAGACGATTAAATATACTCCCTATAATATTAAGAAGTTAAGCTTATAAGTTAGATTATCTATCTTTACCTTACTAATGATCTTAAACGGGCCCGCCCTTTAAGGTAACTATTTCCTTTTTAACTTACTGGGTAAATAGTAACCTTTATAGAGACATAGGTAAATAGTATCTCCGATCTTAAAGGTCTCGGATATATACTTATTATCATAGTAGAGTTTTGCTATTACGCCAGCGATGTTAAAAAGTTAAATTACTTCCTTTTAGTAATATCTTCTAAGAACCTCCGTTACCTTAGTACCTACTCTTATATCTTCTTTTATAGTCAGAATGTTTACTAGAGACCTTAGCCGGAATCTAAGGACTAGTTCGTTAGATAATCTATTAATTATAATAGCTAGTATATTATTAATATTAAACTAGAGTAATAGTAGTAGTATATTAACTCACGGAATCTCTCTGTCTATTATAGAGGTATAGAAACGAATAGTAATCTCGACCGTTTAGTTTATCTTCTTTAACTAGTTATCGGTTTATAGGTAGTAAGTGGTAGAAAAGAGTAGTTTAACGTCATAGATATTAAAAATCTCTTTCTATAATACTAAGGTAAACTTTAAGTCTTTATTATTAATAATTATTGTTAGTAGTTCTTAGTCATATATAAATAATAATTTCGTTAATATCTTTATCTAATCTTTAACTATATAGATATAATATCCCGTTAGTAAGAATGTTTTTTTAAAGAACTTATATATAATTGTATAGAGTGTATTAAGTATATTATAGCCTTCGAGATATTATATCGTTCTAGCTGATAAGACTATAAGTAAGCTGATAATAAAATCTATTATGATAATATAAAATGGCTATAAGATTGTATAGATAGGTATCATTTCCCCGTTCGTAAGTTACCTATCGGTCTAGTTTTAATAGTAAGTCTTATAAAACTAGATAAAACGTTTTACTTTTTATATCTTGTTAGTAAAGTATATATTCTAAAGGCTGTCTATTATCTTATAAAAACCGAAATGATACGATTTATCGTAAACTATCTTAAGTACTATCTTAATGTACGTTCTTAGGATATAGAGGTAACGATTTCTATCATAATCAACGTAATATAATAACTTATCTCTAATCTTAAATAATCTTATTAAAAGTTATAGGTACCTCTTAGGTACTTTAGTACGTTCTATCCGTTATGATACGATAGGTTTTTCTATCTTAGTGTTAATATCGGCTATTAACTTATTATATTTCGTATCGTTCTTATAACCCTCGTATAGGGTGGTTTTAAACGAGTCGTTGATAACGGGCTCGGTACTTACCTAAGTAACCATAACAGATATCTCGTCCTCTATGTTTTATACTATAACCTAGATATTATCGAGCTCATTAGATTTATCTACCTTAAGCTTCTTAGAGTCTTATTTGAACGTTAGAAGCTACGAGAGTATATTAAGAACGATGTTAAAAATATCTGAAATATAAAACATGTTAATCTCGAACTAAGAAAGCTAATTTGCTATATTCGTAAGCTTGAGGTTAGTCTTATTTAGGTCTATCGTTACTAAAGATATATACTTAACGATACCTTTAATAAGAGTATAATTTATTAGGATATTTAGGTAATATTAGTTTAACTAAATTATCTTCTTAAGCTTTCTAACTACCTATATAATTATTATAACCTCTACCTCTGTAAATCTGTATTTTTACTTAGTTATAGTAGTTACTTTTAATAAGAATATGATCGGTAGAACTTTCTTTATTACGAGGTCACGTCCTGAGATTAGTTTCTTATCTTAGTTATTCTTAAGTTAAAAAACGAAGAGGCTAAAAGCTTTTTTATAAGTATTAACTTTAAAAAATAATAACTTTGTTTTAATATGATAATAAGTTATAAATTATATATATAAATGTTCTTATAGTAGGTAGAAAGATTCCTATTTATCTTTTAAAGGTTAAAAACGTATTTTCGATAGGTAAGCCTTTCTCGTGTTCTTTATACTTCTGTTTATAATCTTTCCTTCCTCACGGCCTAATACTAATAATACCGTCTTTTTCTTCTATAACGGTCCGGCTTTAACATTATATTAAATAATCTTACGTCATAACTATCTAACTATCTCTAGATAGATCTTAAGTATATCTAGTATATTTAAGAACTTTATCTTCTAGAAAGCTATAATTTGATTATCCGTTTTTACGACTTCTTCTCCATTAATAATATATCCTAGGAGTTAGATCGTTAGATAGGCTACGAATGACTTACTAACATTGATATATATCTTCGTATCTTCTAAAAGCTTAAGTACTTTACTTATGTACTTATAATACTTATTTTCTATAGTACTAAAGACGACGATATCATCGATATATATCCGTACGAAATCTTAACTATTACGGAATAGGTAGTCTATAAAACATTAGGCGAAAGTAGGTAAGTTCTTAAATCTTATAAGTATTACATTTAATCGTTCGAGCCCTCTTTCCGTAACGATGACTATATAATTACGATATTTATTATAGACTAGTAACTAATGGAAAAAACCAGAGGTATCTATTATAGAGAAAACCTTTTTTCCTTATATTATAAGGATCATGTCGTCTTAGTTTGTAAGTAGGTAAACGTTTAATATCGTAACCTTATTTAGGATACGTAAGTCGATGATAAGACGGCCCTTCTTTACTTTGTTAACCGTTCTCTATATTACGAAGGTAAGATACGTAATATGAGTTGGTTTATTAAGAAAGGTTAGCTTTTTAGCTACGTATATGGTATCAAGTCTTTATATAGTAAAAACGTAATCTTTTATTCCCTAGAAATATAGCTTTGTTAGCTTAATTTAGTTTTACTATCTCTTAACAAGGTTAATTCTCATTTTATTCTTATTAGGCATAGGTACGATATCTCTGTCATAAAATATATTATACTTATCTAGAAAGTCCTTAATCCTTTTTATAAAAGCTCCGTTTATCTTATAAATACTTATTCTAGCCTTACTCTTAATAGTAGGAAAATTAGCTAGCTTCTCGACTTCCTATAATAGTATATAATATCTTATCTTTAGAGGAAGTAGCTATAAGGTATCGATAATTTCTGTCTCGTTACTTACTTAACTGCTTAGAATATAAACGAAAATATCTTTTATTTTATTCTCGAGTTAGTAGATTTTATTAAGGATGGCTAAATAATATTCTTCTATATTAACGTTATTAAGCTCTATGTAATGTCTCATAGAGGAGGCTTATATGATCCTTACTCTTATGTTTATATTATAGCTCGTTAAATCGAACATAAATACCTATTTTACTCCGGGCCATTCTTAAACTTTCCTAATCTTCTAACCTCTCTTAATAATTATCGGCTCAGATATCTAGTTATAGAAGTATGTTATATAAGGTATTAAGTAGTCGATATTATTATCTTAGATATCTTCCTATGTTAACATAAGATAAAAAGTCTATAACTTATTATAAATATACGTCTCTTTAGGTAATAGCTTTGGTAAATCGTATATCTTAGTCTTGATAAAATCTTTTTCTCTAGACATAAAAATAACACTTTAGAAAGTAGTAACCTTACGTATGATTTCCCGGCGAGATTTAGTAACTAGGTCTGTTCTTGTCCTTATGTTTTTAGCGGATTAAAAAGTAATATTATTCCTTAAAAAGTTAATAGTTACGTCATTATTATCTATAAAGGTAATACCGATTAATATATATAGCCTTAACTCGTCGATAATATCGGCCTTTATATAAAAGTAAGTATTAACACTAGTTTATTACGTTATATTAGGAATATAAAAATTAAACTTAGCTTACTTATCGATATAAGTTTTTAAGTTGACTTTCTTAATAAAACGGAGTTCTTATGGTACCTAACATAAATAACATACTTATTTCTAAATTTACTTTTTATTAACGAGGTTAGTTAAGTTACTAGTGTCAAAGTAGACGTGTATAAGTTTATCGTTTAAGTCTACTTTAACGTTAATTTAAAGATAGGACCTCTTTAAGTGTTAAGAGCCTACGGAACGAAGTAATAAGTTTACTTTAATAACCTATTCTTTCTCGAGAATAATATAAGCTCTTTTATCGCTTAAGTTATTATTACTTTAGTTCTTTATCAAGTGACTTTTTTAGGCTATAATAAATCTTTTATCTTTCTCTTTCGTATCTTCTATAAATACTTATTTAAAACAAACCTTCCTCACGTCGTTCTTACTTATTCTCACGTTCTTATTATCCTCTAACTTCTTAAAGCTCTTTAACTCTTTTCTTAAACAGATAAGCTACCTCGGAGTTATAAACTCTATAGGAGACCTTTACTTCCTAAAGATCATAGGCTTCATAGGAGATATAAGAAACACGGGCTCTTTTAGGAACTTAGGTTCTTAACGTATGATTAAACCTTCTTTTAGCTTCTACGGTTATTTAACACACTCTATTTAGATATATTACTATAACTTATTTCTATAGTCAAATGTTTTTATATAACTTAAACATTTATACTTTTTCTTATTAAGTATCTTATATTAGGTAAGATTACCTAGTATTATAAGAAAACGAAAGAAAGTTAAATAAAAAGGAGACATTATAACGTTAAGAAAAGTAATAATATCCTCTTTCGATTTTTCTTCGTTAATAAAGTGATACTTCTTAGTCTTAAGTTACTTATACTACTACTAAACGTTAATACTTTCTTTATAAATAAACTTATTATTAATATAAGTAAAAGTACCGTTATCATAAAGTTAACGTTAGCTGTAATACCGCTATCTCTAAAACACTCGGTCTAGCTAGAAACCTCTAAGTACTTAGTTATTAAACCCTTAACGTAAGTACATATTATAGCTACGTTTGTTTACGTTACTAAAATATAAACGTCCTTATTATTTACTTCTTTAGTTACTAAAGGATAACCTTTTGTTATTAAAGTATCCTCGATTATTATTATTACCTTATTAAGTAACTTATCTTTCTTAATCGTTAACTTAACCTTGTTTTTTATCTTTATTAGCCTAGTTAGTATTATTGTTATTATAAGTTATAATATCATTATTATATAATATCGTCCTAGTTACTCTTATAACCGTTTCTTTAGTAACTAACATATCACGAAATATTAATATCTTTTTTTCGATCTTATCGAAGTAATCACGAAGTATATCTTTAATAGTTAGTTAAGTATAGAGTTAACATAATTCCTCGTATAAGTTATTATATAACCTAGTAAGTAATTAAAAATCTTTCTTATCTTCTTATACTCTTATATACTTAAAATAATCTATTACGTACACATAGACTAACTTATCAGTAATATTATCTTCAGCTTTAAATTTATTCATAGGTTAACTAAACTATTATTTTATATTTACTAACTTTAGTCTAAACTATTAAAGGATAATTATGACTTAATTAAAGATACTTAGTCTTACGTACTCTTTATTCTTAGTTAACAATTAAAGCTTATACTATTAAAAGGTTAATCCCTTAAATAATAAAAACAATTCTTTATAAAAAGTACTATATCTATCTAAATCTAAGGCCGCTTCCTTAACATACGTAGTTTAAAGATAAACGTCACGGTAACAAAGTTACTTACTATCATAGAACAATTAAACCTTACTATCTTTCTCCGGTAATACGTTTAGCTAAAGGAAACCGACATAATAGATTTACTAGTTAAAGCCTCTTATTACCAACGAAACGCTTACTTAAGCTGTAGGACCAGTCACCAACGTACTAGTCCTTACAAAAGTAATTGTAAGATATGTCTACATAACCTATATTATCTACGTAAGCTACTCCTTAATTATCAATTGCCTCGGAGGTAAAAATGGAGATGGACTAAGAGGTTACTCGTTAACACGATCCTTAAGCAGATCCGGGTCCTACCTTGGCATATAGTCTTTCGCCATTTCGCTTAACGTTACGGGTAAGAATCTTTCATCTTATGATATGGTATCGGACTTCCCTAGTATAATATCTCGTCTGGCTACTAGTATCACGTTACTTAACAGTGGGATAGTTAACGTACCCTTGAGTGTTAGGTCCGTGGGTGGTGGCGTTATCAAGGTCTGTTAGGTATCCCTTGGTTCTGGCATTTCTGCCGTTCTCGAGTACTTTGGTACTAGGTAAAGGCCTTCCTGTACTTCTTGAAGGTAGTTATCGACCAGAGTTTTGAAGCGCTCTTTCGGAATGTAGTTGTTAACGTTCTAGGCGTTTAGATAGCTGTTCTAAATGGGGCTTCTTAAGTAGGTAAATGTTCCGTTAGTGAGAAAAATTAGGCTTGTTAACGCCACGAGTGCTTGCTTACGCTCCGGCTTTGTACTGGTCTACCACTTGACTCTCGGATTCTTGGAGATGTAGTCGGATACCTATTAGGCTTTGTGGAGCTTAATAATGTATATCCACTTGTCTTGTTATTTTAACAGCAGGTTGCCAACTCAGTTAAGAGCCTTCGTACCGTTAACGCGCACGTTGTCGTTGTCTTTATTACAACGTGGTACAAGCTAGTGTTAGTCCCGGAGGTGTCAAATTGACTGATGAGGTCTATCCGATTCGATGGTAGGGGCACCACTTGCTACGGTCAAAAGGACCGCTTGTGTAAGCGTTACTTTGGTAGTTCTTCACATGAACACTGACATGACATATTATATGGTAGTATAAATAATTTGTAAAGGATGGCCCGTTGGCAATCAGTCTGGAGGGCACGCTGCCATTATATGGCAGCGCACCCCCTGTACTCAATTGAGCGCAGGGACTACACACAACGGACTAACCTATCTAGGCTATCTACATTTTTCCACGTAACAACTATCAACCTTAATTTAGGTAGAAAATATACTAAGGAAATCGTTCTACGGTACTAAGTAAAATACTTTTCTTATATCACGTTCGAAATCTCTCTCTTCAATATAGAATGTAACATCCTTTTACTATACTAGTAACTATAACAGTACTAGCTAGATTACTTATAAGATCTTAATATGTTAAAAGTAGCCTTCGTCTTAAACTACTATCACTAAAACTATATCTCTCTCGTAGTTCTAAGAAATAAAAGCTTAATCACTAATATCATTAAATCTCATATCGTAAAAATCCCTAAAAGATTTAAGATATTTATATCCTTAACGTCTCCTAAAGCGGCCTAACAGCTTTTAGACTATTAGTTATAGGACTATGTAATTAATATTATTAAAGACGAAAAGCTTCCTTAGAGACCTTTCTATCCTATATCATCCTTAGAAAAAAAAAATCCTTCATAAATAACTAGACTAAATACTTAAGAAAAGGAAAATATAAGAATTAAAATTATCTTATTTTTTACTTATTTTCTTTATAGACAAGGAAGTATCAATAGAAAAGACAGCTACTAGAAATTCGGAAAACCTCTAACCTATAGTCGACTATCGAAAAATCAATAAATAAACTATTTAAAACCGTTACCTATTACCCCTTATTACCAAACTTTAAGACGCCCTCGTAAGATTTACTATCTTTATAAAGATAAACTTAAAATCGAGCTTTAACTTAATTTAGATAAAGGAAGGTTACAAATAAAAATAACATTTCGAACCTATTACGGTCTCTTTAAGTTTAACGTAATATCTTTCGGCCTTATTAATACTTCCGTTACCTTTTAAGATATAATAAATTATATCTTTTAAAATCTTATCGACTAAGGCCTCTTATCTTATATCGACGACCTTTTCATTTATACAAGCTTTAAAAAAAGTACGACAAAATTATTATTAAAGTCCTTAAACGACTTTAGAAGTATAACCTTACTATTAACCTCTCTAAATATATATAAGATACTAAGAAACTAGAATACCTAGGTTATATCATTAATACTAAAAATATCATAATATCAAAAGATAAGATTAAATATATCCTTTTATAAGAATGGCCGAAATTAATAAAAAAAGTTTAGTAATTTAATAGATTTGTAAACTTTTATGAACGTTACATCAAGGACTACTTATATATCATTAAACCTCTAACCGATTTTACTAACTTAACTTAGAAATCTTAGATATAGAATAACTAGATAAATATAACATTTAAAAGTACTAAAAAAAGCCTTTACTTTATTATAAGTTTCTATTCCGACATATAGAATATTAAGGTAGATACTTTCTTATGGTATAAAGAGTATCTTCCTAAAGGGGGAGATAAAAACTAACTGATAACCTTAGTTTTAAATAAAAAGTATTTTTCCTATTTAAAGGCCTTAACGTTTATACTCTTAAAAGCTCATTTATATAATATTCCGATATCAAAATAGAACGAGAAATTCCTTAACCAAGTTAAAATAGCTACTTTAACAGACAAAACATATTAAAAGGCTTTAGTTACTCCTAGAAAAGACGTAACTAACGAAGATAGAGTCTTATTTATAAAGAATCGTATCTAGATTTTTAATAATAAAGAACTTAAGATTTAGATCATTTACTCCGAATACGATATTACAGTAATAGGCCATATAAACATAGATAAGACTATTAAACTTATTAGATGGTATATATACTAGCAAAACCTTAAGAAAGATATTACTAAGTTTATATACTCTTATTATAAGTGTCAAAGTAATAAGTTAAGACGTTATCTTCTTTTTAGACTACTTTATCTTATGAAGTTAAAATACTCTCCCTAAAGGTTTATTTCAATAGACTTTATAACGGACCTTTTTCTCTTTAATAAATATAATTTTATTTAGGTTATTATTAATACCTTCATAAAAATAATATACTTCATACCTTTAAAAGACGATACTAAGAAGATAAAAGACTTGATCCTAATCTTTATTTATAAATATTAAAAATATTATAATATATCTATTAATATTATTTTAGATTAAGACTTATGGTTTAATATAAACTTATGATATAACTTTCTTAAATATATAAGAGTTAAACTAAAGATATTAATCTTATTCTACTTAAAAACGGATAACTAAATAAAATGTCTTAATTAATATATCAAGGCTTATCTTAAAATCTTTATTAACTATAAGATAAATAACTAAGATATATCATTACCTATAGCCGAATTTATATAGAATAATACCAAACTAACTTCTATTAATAACTCTCTCTTTTATACTAACTACGGTTATTATCTAGCTACGAATAATCTACTAGATAAGTCTATATATAACCTATATAACGAAATTATAACTTACTAAATAACAATAGTCTACGGGAATCTTTATAAAACCCTCAAAGAATCTTAAGAACGGATAAAGAAGTATATAGATTAGAAATGAACGGAGGTATCTTCCTTTAAAAAAAAATAGCTAGTAATACTTAACATAAGAAACATTAAGACTAAGAGACTATTTAAGAAGCTAGATAGAAAGTTACTCGGCCTATTTAAGATTTCTAAGATAATATCTTCCATAACCGTGAAACTTAAATTTCCGAAGTGTTAGAAAATTTATCTTACTTTCTACATATCTCTTATAAAGCCTTTCCAAACCGGCTCTTAGTCAATCTCTAATCTTATTTAGGTCTTAAAATAAGTAAGAGATATTTACCTTAAGGAATTTATAATAGAAGAAATCATAAACTCCTATATTAAAAAAGGAAAAGTAAAATATTATATTAAATAGGAAGAATATCCTAAAGAAAAAGACTAAACTTAGAAACTATATAAGTACTTTTTTAACACTTAGGAACTTTAGAACTTCTATGTTAAATACTTATGTAAGCCTAAGGACCCTAGGGTTATTAACTTAGAGACTCGAGGTAAGTCTTCTTAGAAAGAGAGATAATATTATATTAATAAGCTTACTTAGGTTAACAAAGTTACTAACCTCCTTAACCGAGTTATATTATTAGTATATATTATATATATATAAACATCTGTTGACTTATAAGTATCTATTACGGATTAACATAAAGAAAAGAACTATTATAGAAGATAAGCTATAATATAGTTTAACCTCGGGATATACTCTCACATATAACTAATAACCTATTTAGCTAGTACATAAGTCAGCGGATTCTCCTAAGTATCTACAAGTTATAATAGAATGTTTAAAACTACTTATAGGCTAGAGTAGCCGTATAACGAATCTCACCTATACTAAGTAACATCATTAAACTTCAGATTTGTCATAGATAAGCTACTTAACCTCAATATCGTAATCAGGGCTTATATAGTCAGTTAAAACCTTATAACTAGTCTTTCAAATCATAGACCTTCCTACTATTGTTAATATTCCTTTAGAAGACTTAGAACCCGACGTTCTCCGGAGTCTAGCTTTAGTGATAACAGGTAGCTACGACTCCTACATATAAGTCATAAAAAGAACCGTTACTATAACAGCCGATATAGGATCGACCTAACAATACTATAGTTAACGTAAGTACTAAGGACGTGAAAAAATACCTACAATGATAGATACCATGCCGCTAGAACTATATAGATAAGTATTAATATCGGCCACGGATTAACGTATGATAGGCCGGCTTCACTTGGCTTATAGCTATTGATTTATAAGACGCGAGAGACGGGTAGTTAGAAAGGAGATTCAGGACCGACGGACGGCTAAAAGGATCCTTTAGGTATTTTAGTATCTTTATATCTTATACATAGCCTTTTATAAGTAGGACCGGTATGCTACGATGGATCCTCGAGAGGAAGAAGCTCCCCAGTTCTTTTTGGACAAACCTAGAAAGATTATCAGCTGAACTTCAAGTGAAGCTGAGGGGTAATACAACCTTGTGAACCCTTCTGTTTCTCCTGACTTATAACTACGAAGTATTGTATCTTATCTTATGTTAGATCATTCTATCTCCCTGAACCTCCTTCTCCCTAGCTCTCTACCACTTTGTGTTGCGACCGTTAACTCCCTCACCGTTCTGTTCTAAAGCTCTGAATCGGACCTTGTGCTTATTAGCCTTGTGAAGATCAACTCCCTGAGTTCGTCGTGTGAAAGCTCTGAACGAGACCAACAGCAATTGTCGGGGTGGTTCGCTGAACGGTTGAGTCGAGAGTTAGGAAAAGGTTAAAGCTCTACAGTCTGATTCTTCATTTGATATCTCACCTTGTGGTTGTCACACCCCAGACCTTCGTGGGCTGGCCTGTGTCACACTATTTCTAAAAAGAACTAGGTAGCTTCTTTCTCTTAAGGATCTATTGTAGAGCCTTCGTCTCTTTTATGGAGGCTATATACAATATATAATGACACTAAGATATACAAAGATCCTTCCTTAGCTACTTCACCGGCCTGGGGCCTTAGCCGCCCGTCTCTTATGTCCTATTAATCAGGGTTCTTACTAAGTGTTACTAACCTCTCCTTTGATAGTCCACGGCCGGTATTAGTACTAACTCCGATGGTGTGGTACCTACGACCACGGAGGTTCTTTTATGTCCTTGGTACTTACGTCGAATGACGACGGTTCCCTTTATGACTTCTTAGGGCCTAGTTGGGCTTGGCTGTAGCTACCTGTCACTACTAAGGCTAGACTCCGGAGAACGTTGGGGTTTAGGTCGTCCACGGGAACCGTTACGATAGCTAGGAGGTCTGTTATTGAAAGTTCTATTGAAATATTATGCGGGTCTCGTAGCTGGCTAATGTAGCCCTTAACTACGATGCTGAGGTTGTGTAGCCGCTCATCCTAAACCTAGGGTCTGGTGACGCTGCCGTTTATATACTAGGCCCGCGTGGTGGGCCGGCTCGACTTGTGAGTGGTGTCCGGGATCCCGACCTAGGCCGAGGACCCGTCGACCTGCGTGTGGGCTAGAGGGGACCCTGGTCATGCCTTGATTATGGTGTGTGTGTGCGTGTCCTATAGGCTAAGCTACGATGTGGTGACTGTTGTGGCTATCACGGTGGACCTAAGTCAAGGAGGCGATCCACCCTGTTGACCTTAGGTGAGTTCACCAGTGTGACAGATACCTAAGGATCCGTCCTAGCTACCTATCGGTTCCGAAGCTTCCTTAGCTGTCCGTTCTACGTACTTTACAAATCAGGGGTTTAAGCTAAGTGTTGCTAACTATCTTTCTTTGGTCCGCGTCTAGTATTAACACTTACCCCTATAACTTAAGATGTATAGTAACTATTACTGTGGAGGTTCCTTGACGTCCTTGGTAATTACGTTGGCAAGCTGTTCTTATATTAATATGGACCATGAACTGGTGGCGAGGTGGCCTGTTACCACGTGCTAGCAATACCTAACACGCCACTAGCAGATTTCCGCTCCCAGACCCTCCAAAGTTCCAACTTCCTCCCAACACAACACAATCAAGATGCCACCGCACCATACCACACCGGCAAAAGCACACCTTATTGGCACAGCTCACTTTCTCGAAAACCACCATATTCCCTTTTTAAGGCTAATCTATTCCGCGAATTCGGCTTTAGTAAGACGCGTGGCTGGCAGGTCTTGCACGATGGCCTAGATCGACGGCGCCCTTTGGTAGAAACCCGAGGCCGGAAGCCTATTATCTCGGCCGAAGGTTTAGATAAAATGGAAGTAACCATCTGGCAGTATGGCTTCCAGGCGCGCAGTTTAACCTGGCAGGGCTTTGCCAAGCTAGTCAATATTCAAGCATCTGCCCAAACGATCGCGCGCGATGGGTACGCCTCAATATCGAAAATATATCGCCTGCCAGAAGGGCTGGGTTTCCACTTCTTCCGCCAAACGTCGAGTTCACGGCGCCAAAATCGCCCAAATCCAGAGAATTGGCACGATATCCATTGGTCAGATGAATGCCATTTTCCCGTTAGCCCAAATTCGCATCATTCGAAAACCGGGCGAACGCTATTGCCCAGATTGTATCCAACATCGAGATGATTCTAAAACTGATGCTGAACTTTATCGCTTTCATGTCTGGGCTGCCATTGAATGGGATTTTGAATCCGAATTGCTTTTCTATCAGGTTCCGTCAAATACCAACGGAAGGATGAGCTTACAGGTTTATCGCGATGAGATCCTGGAGAAAATGGTCAACCCGTGGCTTATATCAGGCCAAGATTTTATTCTGGAGGAAGATGGCGATTCGGGGCATAGAACAGGACAAAATCCACGGAATATCGTCAAGATTTGGAAGGAAGCACACCATTTGAAGCAATATTTTAATATACCAGGCTCGCCAGATTTGTCGCCAACTGAGAACTGCTGGCGTAATACTAAGCAGTATATTCGTACGGAGCGAACACTATCGGGTCTTGAAGAATTCAAGCAATTGATCAAGGCTGGCTGGGCGAGAATTCCGCAATTGACTATCAATCGCTTGGTAGATTCTATGGTAGTGCGAATGCAGGATGTGTTAGCCGCTAATGGCCAGATGACAGGGTGGTAGGTTGAAAGA
Source organism: Lasiosphaeris hirsuta (assembly GCA_030549175.1). Lineage (NCBI taxonomy): Eukaryota > Fungi > Ascomycota > Sordariomycetes > Sordariales > Lasiosphaeriaceae > Lasiosphaeris > Lasiosphaeris hirsuta. Next base: position 620,905 of record JAUKUA010000009.1, read on the forward strand.
CTTATTATAAGTACCTGTATTTATATAGAAATTTGGCCTGCTGTTAAGTACTGTGAGGTAGGCGGTCCCTGTTAATATAAGAACCGCTTAGTCGGTTACTGGATCGCTAGTTACATAGCTAATGTCTTGTCATAGCGACGGTTCCCTTTATAACTTATGGAAGCTCTGATAGGCCTGGTTACGACTACTTGTTACTACTAAAGCTAGACTCCGGAGAATACCGGGGTTTAGGTTCTCTAAGGGAGTGACTACGATAGCTGGAAGGTCCATCATTCGAAAGACCGTTGAATTATTATGTTAGTCTTTTAGCCGGCTAATGTAGCTTCAACTACGATGCTAAGGTTGTGTGGCTGTCTATGACAAATCTGAAGTCTGGTGACGTTACCTAGCGTGGACTAGGTCCACAAGGTGGGCCGGCCTGGCTCGTTAGTGGTGTCTAGGTTCCGGCTTGGCCTGTGGCCATGCTTGAGGATCCGTTGACCTGTGTGTGGGCCAGTGGTCACGTAGTTACGTAATGTTGTAGAGTGTGTGTGTGTGTCCCACAGGTAAGCGTCGATGTGGCAACCGTTGTGGCCATCACTTATGGGTTTAGGTCAAGGTGATACACCTTGTTGACCTTGGGTGAGCCAAGCAGTGTGACAGACTGTGCACAATGGAATGGACTAACCTATCTAAGCTATTTACATTCTACCACGTAACATGTACCTTTTCTACAGTTTTCAGGGTTGGCCCTTTGTGTTGTTGGGGTTATATATGGGGACCATGGTAGATTAAAACAGTCGTCCGTTACACTCTCTAATATATAAAAGAGAGTAAACTCTACTAAAAAGCTGGTCTCCCACACGGAGCGTGAGCTGAAATTACACGGCCGTCCTATCTCTTAGTATCCCACCTCATCAACTATCGCATAACTGCGGTGGGTGTGGCACAGCGCTCTGCGGGCAGTCAAAGCTGTGACTGGGAGCTCCAACTCTTTCACGCTCCCTGCGGGAGCCTAGGTCCTTGGCACAGCCTCTCTTTTATATATATTCGGCGCTCACGCGCCTTGCTCACTAACCTGGAGCATACTCTATTCAATCCACAATCCTTTTCCATTGCCCCGCTCCATTAATGTCATATCAACTTTGCTCGTTTAAGCTATACAAACAGAAAAATACTCGTCAGACTTAAGACATGTACAGACACGGGCAGTGACCTTGTCTGTCTTGATTTTAATATTCTGACCAGAGTTGTACTTCTATCTTGTCATCCTGACCTTGCTCTGAAATATTTACAACGTAATTTGTGGTCATATTTCAAGCTTATTAGACTCAAGCCTACCTACCTCTATGTCTATGCCCCTCCCATCATACTTGAATAACCCTTACTAATGTCACTTTCTTAGCTGAACAAAGACATTCAATATGCAGTCTGCATGCTTGTCCACAGTCCCGCTGACACTGTTCTTGTATTGAGGTTTATTAAGTTTAGTTAGTCCCATCTCTCTCAAGTTATCCCCATAACAACAAAGTCTTGATTCCAGCCTGGTATCTTATTTTGGTCCTTACGTAGCCAACTTATTGTGGGGGAGTCGCTGTAGGATAAACCCCAGGGTGGATAGACAATCTTGGACTTCTAGCAAAGCAATCACATTGGCCGTGGTGGCAGGAAATGACAAGGCACGATGATAAAGCTTGCATCGACTGAACTTGAACAACATATACAACCTCTGTCACACAGTTTGGACGACTTAAACGTCCCATCATTCATGGCTTACACACCTGTCACACTGAAGTCTTGCACCAAATCATTCCTGAAACTCGTCAAGCTGTCCACTTAAGCAGCGGCTACATTCTCCTAGCTCATTCTTACTCGGGATTGTGTCATTCCATTCGTAGAAGTCACTTTGGCTGAAGAAAGCCCCTTGCTAGCCGCGCAATAATTTACAGTTCAGGCTTTCCAACCACTCCGTTGTTTCCACATTTCTCAGACAGGGGGGAAAGGAAATGGTTGACTGTTGGACATCGAAACTGGTACCACGGACTGAGGATATTCTACTGCATCGCAAATTTCATGGAGACGGTGAGTCAGTTAATGAAAGAATATCACATGCTTGAATGTTTGAGCACTCAAGGTGCTGCTCTCCAATATCAGTAAACGTGATGCGAACAGACGGGATAAGGCACGGCAATTAGTCAGATGCTATGGAGGGAATCGCGTAGGAGAATAGTCGGTAAAAGGCTCACTCCCTACTCGGATACCCTTTCGAGGCAGCTCTGGTGGACGGGATGAATCATGAGTTCAGAGATGTGGTGGTGAGTAATTGGGTTAATGTTACATTGGTATACACACCACCTGCCGTTTCCAATATCCCCGTCCTCATTACTTGGTGACTAGCCTAACCAGTCCCTTGTCCGTACAGTACCTAGGGTGGGGAAACAAAAGCTTAACACGACCCATAACAAGGAACTGATTTACGGTCAAAGCTTATTTTTCCTTTGGGAAGGGGAAGGGGTTACAGGACATATTTAGACAGGAACGTATGTTGGTAGGGTGTCCAGGTGAGGACGCGTAGAGGGCCAGTGGCATCGGCAAGTCAACAAGCATCTTGAAACGGGTCAGATTTCAGGTGTGATTATTTTACCTGACAATCTGCCTGCTTCGGACTTACTGCGGAAGGGAGGCTGCAATGCAGTGCCTGCGAAAGTCAATTGGACAGCTCATACAGGCGGATGAAGAAAAAAGCAATCTATTGTCGAGCATTCAACGTCCCGGGACCAGGACTCATTGGGTGTTAGGAACATGAGCTTCAGTGCAGCTCTTCAAGCTTTCTAATGCAGAGATCGGATGCTCTCCTGTTGATGCTGTAAACAGGAGCCTGAGGGATGGTCGTGTCTATTTTCTCTCCCTTTTGGGCAGCCCTAATGGTCATTGATGGTCTGCGCAGCAGGGGGTGGCGGCGCCGGTGCCTGGGACACGACGTGGTGACATCTGACTGTGCGAGTTTCGAACAGGGGCGGAATTGATTGTTTTAATTGGGCAAGAAATGAACAGTGTTCAAAATGGAGGGGGAGGGGAAATACCACGTAGGGACCGTGCAGGGAATAGGTACCCAAGTGGGCCAGATTACCATTCTGAGCCGCCAGCCTCACAAGGGGTTGCGATGAGGGCACCGGCTGTGGATGGCCACCGGGTCTAGGGCCTGAAGCCCAAAGCAGGTGGAAATTGGGCGAAGGATACTTGGCAGAAGCTGGGTTGAAGATGTTGCATGAAAAAGGGCTGAAACTTTTCGATGGGATTGAGTGAAAGTTGGCCGGGTAAGTGACAAGAACTGGGCATGATAAACAGCAGCTTAGGATCTTCTTCAAATGTTGGGTTCAGATGGGGGGAGGGGACCGGTCATCATTGCAGTCGTTGACTTCTGGTTGTGAACCCAACAAGCAAGCGGCTCTCAGTGCGAGCGTGCCAACCAAATAGCGCTGGGCGAGGGTGGGCCAATCGTGTTTCTGGCAGCACGGGCCGTGAAATTGGAGAAGGCAGGGTGTCGGGGATTGCTGGGGAGGGTCAGGGGTAGGCGCACTCAAAGGGGGATCAAGAGTCGGCCAGCCCTAACCCATGGGGTGGTGGAACCGGGTTACCAACTACTTTGAGCTGTATGCAATTTCCCGCTTCTATTACGGGAGCCTGGGCACACAGGTCCGCACAAAACAACGGCCCACCCCTGAGGGTTGCAGGGCTTGTCACTGGACTCCCGCGGCGACGTCGGCACGGATTAACCGCCCGCCGACTCCAGCTCGCGACCCAAGATGACAGCTGGAGCCGTTGGGGATTTCGGGCTAGCCGTGTTTGGCATGTGATGAGGGGCAGCCGTCTTGGGAGTGAGCTGGACGATGGAGGGTCCTGTATGTCTTGGATATGTCTTGGAGCCCCCTGCTGCGGAGGGGAGCCAAAAAGCAAACAGTCAGACCGCCTGCTCCAACCCCCAGTGTTCAAACAGTGGCTGCCGCGTTCGCGTCAGGCCACTGCACTGGGAGGGCTTTCCGATGCTTGCGAGGAGGTGGGATGAGGGTGCTGCGGGCAGCTCGAAAAAGCGGTGGGCTGTCGAAATGCGAGATTGCTGGCGCGTGGTGAAAAATGCATGATATTGCATTCTGGGCTCTGTAGGTGGACGGTCGGTGACATGGCGGCCGGTGATAGGGGCGAGTGGCGGAAAGGTGGCTGCTATTATGTCTTCTGGGCAGGCTCCGTGGGCAATGGTCGCTAATAAGGCTTTGGCGAGAAGAGGTCCACTAGATTATTTGCAGTTCAGCCCCTTCTGTTTTCCGACAGGTCCAGCCAGCCCGGTGTCTAGTCTGGCGGTGTTGCGGTGTGTGGTCTGGTCTGGTCTGGTCTGGCGTGCAAGAGACCGGGTCTGGGGGTGTTGAGTGTGTCCAACGACGAAGCGCAAGTGCGCAAGTCGTCGTGGGGTCGGACTTCTTTATTGTTTCTTTGCATCGGTCTGAATCTTGTGTATCTACGGATATCTGCCTATCTTTCTGGATCTGTATCGCCATCGGCTTCCGTGTCCAACCAGCCGATCAATCCGGGGCCCCGGGCAGCCAGAACGCACCTCATCCTCCAGATCAGCGACGCTGGTGCATGGCCGTTGTGTGCGTGTAGCAACTCGGTGTCGCCCAACCGTCACAAAATGGCGCAGATTGCATCGGCCAGCCGCGAGCGATTGTCTGTTGTCGCCATCCTCGATCCTCGCTTTGTTCCCCTGAATTGTGGCTTGCAGTGCGGCCAGCCTGTTCAGGGGCCTTGGGAGGGGTGGCAGGGCGAGACAGGCCAGACAGAACCGGGATCACGCGACAACTGGGCTCAGCGCTAGCAACAGGAGTGTCTCTCCCTAGTGGCATGAGCGCGCTGGGGGGCTGTGGACTCGAGGGCTCGCACTCTGGGGGATTTGAGGACTGACGAACACAGACGCCACGGGCCGTGTTCATTGGCGGGAGCCGTGACATCATGCGGCCGACACGAAGACAATTCCAGCATTATCGATTTTTCATTTCAAGTCCCGGCGCTAACAAAGAGGCAGGCAGCGCCTCTTTCTCCTTAACAATTGATCCTTTGGCCTGACTGAAACGTAAGCACAGGACCAAACCGGGCAGCAAAAAGAAATCAGTTCAGGGGGCCCTTGCAGGCCGAGTGCAGACCCAGCAGGCCGGGCTGCACGGCGCACTGCGCGATGCACTGCACGGACAAGCTCATTTTATGAAGATCGCCGAATGACGGGCCACTGCCCAGCGCGCTGAACGCCACCAGCAGCCCACACGCCCACCAGGAGTTCTCCTCGAGCCTACCAGACCGCTCACAGTCCAACCTGAACCACGAGCGCGTCGCAACGGTCAGCACAGGGCGGGGGAGCTGGACGGGCTCGACAGGCCTGCGTGCCTGCCAGCAACCACTCCCCGTCCCCTGGTGAGTTCCTTGATCGTACCTGGACGGTACCTGCACGCGAGCGCCTGCGCCGTTGCATGCTTTGCTGCACGCTCTAGACTTGACTTAGACCTTGACTCTCGGGTTTGTCACCGGTTCTCTGGCCCCTTTCCTCCTCCACCACCCCCCCGGTCCACTTGGCCTCCTGTCAGCCCGCGACGTGGGCACCATGGGCAGCATGGGCAACACGGTCATCTCGAGCAGGGTCAACACAACGGGCATGGCGCCATCTGCTTTGGGCGCTCTGGCTCACGCCCGCCTTCTCTGAGAACAATGAAAAGGATGCAGTCCGCCTGCCCTCCAGTCCATCTTTCTCTCCTCTATTCTCAGGCTCAGACTGACAGACACACTCGTTCTTTTTTTGTCACTCTTTTCCTGTCCAGGCTCACGCCGGCAGACCCTACTATCGTTCAGTCCTTTTTTGCTTCTTCATTCCAAAGTTCGCTTAATTAATATCGGCTATAATGCTGAAGACACTCGTTTGCCTCGCGGCTACTGCCGCGAGTGCCCTTGGAGCGCATGTGGTGCATAGTTGGGATATTGAGTGGGTCACCGCCAGCCCGGATGCATTCGCTCGCCCAGTTGTCGGTAGGTTTCATATTGACTGTTCCGCCCGCCACTGTAAATCTTATTCTAACGACATCACACCGCAGGCATCAATGGCCAGTGGCCTCTACCCGTTGTGGAGGCTTTCGTTGGCGACACCCTCCAGATCACCATCCATAACAAGCTCGGTAACGAGTCGACCGGAATCCACTGGCACGGAATCCACCAGATTGGCTCTAACGAGCAAGACGGCCCGGCGCACGTAACACAATGCCCTGTCGCGCCTGGGCAAAGCTTCACTTATGAGTTCGTCCTCGACAAGTCCGGCACCTACTGGTATCACTCGCACACCGGTACCCAGTATCCCGATGGTCTCCGTGGCGCCCTCATCATCAAGGACCACATCGATCCTTACGTCGCTGCCTACGATGAGGAGTACCTCCTAACCCTCTCGGATTGGTATCATGGCGAGGTCCCCAGCCTTCTCACCGCCATGTTCACGACTGCGAACGCTGCCCAGCTCCGCCCTCCCGTACCGCAATCCGGCCTGATCAATGAGGAGAGCAACCTTGTTGCCAACAACACATTCAAGTTTGAGGCCGGCAAGAAGTACAAGTTCCGCGTGATCAACATGTCCGCCTTGGCGTCTGTGCTCCTCTTTTTGGAGGATCATGACTTCATCATCATCGAGACTGATGGTCAGTACACCAAGCCGGCCACTGCCAGCTTCCTGCACATCACACCTGCCCAGCGTTACTCGATCATCGTACAGGCTAAGACAGACGCCACGCGCAACTACGCCCTCCAGGCAGTCTTTGATATCAACCCGGATTTCCGCAACCCCCGTGTCGGCTTCCCCATCAACACCACAGCCGGTCTTGAGTATGATGCGTCGCTTCCGTTCCCGTCGCAGTTCATTGTGCCCTCGTTCAACGTTTTCGACGACTTCACCCTTTCGCCTCTCGATGAGCTTCCGATTACTGGCGCAGCTGATAACACCATCACTCTTGACTTCAGTCTCGGCGCCGACGCTGCTGGTCTGCCCAGTGCTTTTGTCAACAACGTATCTTACGTTCACCAGAAGGTTCCTACCCTGTACACTGTTCTGTCTGCTGGTGGTGAAGCCGAGAACCCGGATATCTATGGCGCTGTCAACCCCTACTTCGTCAAGAAGGGCGAAGTTGTTGACATCATCCTCAACAATCGCCACACCGCCCACCACCCCTTCCACTTCCACGGCCATCATTTCCACGTTTGCGAGCGCACTGCCACCGGCTCAGGCGTCTTCACCGGCGAGGTTGACTGCTCCAACTCTCCCCTTGTCCGCGACGTCGTCGCTGTCAACGCTTTGGCCTCGGTTGTTATCCGCTTCAAGGCCGACAACCCAGGTGTTTGGCTCATCCACTGCCACATTGAGTGGCACGTACCCATGGGTCTCAGCGCCACTATCATTGAGGACGCCTTTGAGATCCAGAAGACCATCGATGTTCCCGAGGAGCACTTTGAGATTTGCAAGGCTGGATGCTATCCTACCAAGGGCAATGCCGCTGGCAGCCTCGACTTGACTGACCTCAGCGGTATTACCAACGTCGAGAATGATAATGTTGGTGCCCTCTTCACCTTTGAGGCCTGCCCAGCCGAGCCCTCGAGCTCTGTCTCGTCAGCTGTCCCTTCGAGCACCATCTCCACTGGTCCTTCTGGCACCGGTTCCACCAGCCCCTCTGGCACTGGATCCACCGGTCCTTCCGGCACTGGCTCCACCGGCCCATCTGGCACCGGCTCCACTGGTCCATCTGGCACTGGCTCCACCGGCCCATCTGGCACCGGTTCCACCGGCCCATCTGGCACTGGCTCCACCGGTCCTTCCGGCACCGGCTCCACTGGTCCCTCGGGCACTGGCTCTACTGGTCCCTCGGGCACTGGCTCTACTGGTCCTTCCAGCAGTGTTCCCACTGTTGGTCCGTCGGGCATCTGGTCCTCCGGCAGCGGTGTTCCCACGGTTGGCCCGTCGGGCACCTGGTCCTCCGGCAGCGGCGTTCCCACGGCTGGTCCCTCAGATACCTGGTCCTCCGATACTGAGTGGACCACTTCAACTGTTTACACCACCACTCAGTACACCGTCACTGCTTGCCCTCCCACAGTGACTAACTGCCCCGGAAAGCCGTATGTTACCACCGAGATCATTCCATGGACCACCACCGTCTGCCCCGTCACCGAGCACTGGCCTGAATGGACCACCTCGACTTTGTACACCACCACTGAGTACCCCATCACTGGCCCCAGCGGACCGTACGTGACCACCGAAATTGTCCCGTGGACCACCACTGTCTGCCCTGTCACTGAGGTCTGGCCCGTCTGGACCGCATCGACTCTCTACAGCACGACCACTTATACCATAACGTCTTGCGCTGCCACCGTCACCAACTGCCCCGGCAGTCCTGAGAAGCCGTGGGTCACCAGCGAGGCCGTTCCCTGGTCCACCACCGTCTACACCGTGGCTCCCGTTACCACCGCCGGATGGGCCGCTCCGGGTGGATGGGCCGCTCCGACCGGCCTTGTCACGACCAGCTACGGCACTGCCGCACCTTCGGCTACGTCAACCTCCAAGAATTTCCCTGTTACTGCCGGCGCCGGAAAGGCTGCCAGCGGTTTCGGGGCTGCTGCCTTGGCAGCTGTTCTTGCCGTTGTTGCTCTGTTGTAAATTCATTTTGGCTTGTAGCATGGGATTCGGGTGTACTGGTCATCGGTCAACAGCTTATGTATGATATGTTGCCCAAGATTCGCGGTCACGCCGATGTAATTTGAATAGTTTATAAAATCGGTGAATTAATTATACCGAGCCATCTTTTTATTGAACATTTTATCGTTACTCTTCCGGTTGTCTCTGTCTTGATTCTTAAAAACCTTCCAAATTTTGCGTGTTGCAGTGCCTTATGTCAACCTCTCTCTCCTCAACACTTTTTATGATCATTCTACCAATATACTTGATGGCGCCTTGGCGTCTGACTTTTTGATGAAGTCCAAAATTCTGGTTTACTCTGTGTTTGGCAATTTTTTTTAAAATTTTTTTTGGAATGCGCTCACGATCCAATTCTTCAGGCTATCATTCATACGAGTCTTCGCTGCGTCACGTTTGCGTGGATTGTTACCTGTTTCCCCGATCAAACTCATTTTGTTCCGACGATCTCATCCAACAAAAAATGTTTTGCGCATCATCCAGACGGCACAAAGGAGCCTCTCTCCTGCGAACAGATGCATGTGCGCATGATGAACCATCCAAACTTGTGCGTACCTGCATGCAGACCACCTTGAACCACAGAATGCAATTTTGTTTTGTGACTCTCTGCACAACGTGCATGATAAGGATTCACGGTGCGTCTCGAAGCCAAGCAGATTGCGCAGCTGCCAGCCGTGCCACTCACTCGCTTCATCCGATGTTTCTCTTTCCTTTGAGTGGTCGAGCTTCCAAACCGTATGAATAGCCCAGGCGGGGGGGCTAACATCCGAAGACACCGTGTCAGCGATCAGCGTAAAAAAAATCCTTTGTATCATGTTGTTACTTCTAGGTCCCCACTTCCGTTCCCTTGAGTCGAGGTATTGGCTCTGTCGATGCGAAACTTGGTTCTTTCGCGCTTCACTAAGGTTCGCCGCATCTAGGCCGTGATTGGCTAGATTGCGCGACTATGAATGAGTGTGTAGCATTGAAGATGGATAGCAGGGTCGTTACCTCGTATTCCCTGTGCACGATCACGTCTGGGGCTTGAGGCTACCTGGGCATGCATGCTGGGTGAGATTGGGGGGCTGTGTGCTACCCCTTGTATGTACTCCTCGCTTTGGTCGTGTCAGCGGCTGGTGACGGGGAAAGCTAACGAAGAAGCTGGTAGTAGTTGTTGGGGGTGGTTTTAGCATTTATGGGGTGGATGCATGTCTGACTGGTTTTGGTGTGTCATGATTGTTTGCTTTGTTCGCCTGCTCTCGCACCTCTTGCAGGGATACCCGGCTTGACTCCAGCCCTGTCGTTAGTGCATTCGTACTACCCCCACCCTTCGTGGACCTGGTGTCATGGTGCTGATAGGCGCGGTTCGAGGGCTTTTCCAAAGTTACAAAGCTGCAAGGACTGGTGTTTGGGTTGGTGAGAAACTTGTGCAGCAAAGGCTAGAGAAATCTTTTTCACAACGAGCTTCTTCTTTAATTACGCGCCACAACGGTAATTTCAGAAAACGCAAAATTACATGACGCATTGCAAATATCTGTTTGTGGTGTGCTTGCGCGCTTATCACCCCGGGCCGCGGACCAATCCATTTTGCTGTGGTTGATGTTGCCCATAAGTTGAAGCTGCTACGTAGTTTACTTCTACGAATTGAGGCTCGGCTACCAAGAGAAGGCTTGGGCTATCTCCTTGCTTTGGGTTGTCCAGATTACAAAGCGAAATCTCACGGCGTCCCTTTTAGGTACGGCCAGGCTCGCCGTGCCAACATGCCTAGCCCGGAGAAGCCAGACTCATTGGTTTGCGGGATTAATCTCCTGTGGCCAACCCTTGAGATTATGTCCATCGGCGGTATGAAGATAAGCAGGCGGAACACGTCTTTCTCGGGTCGGTCGTGCAGCCAGGTGCCGTTGTCGAGACGAGTGAAGGGGTCAGAGACGGGGACGTCGAGGGCGCTCGACGTGGGAGGAGCGCCGCTACGCTGCGGCGGCGGCGGCGCGGTGGTTTGGGATGGGCCGCTGACGCGCGGCGGGGGATTTTGCTTGCCGTAGAGTTTTCTGTGCGTCTTCCAGTCGGCTTTTTGGCAGTTGCGCGAGCAGTAGGTGGTGATGCTGCATTTGGCGCAGTTCTTGAGGGACACCTCGGGAGGGCCCTTCTTGCAGGTGAAGGCGGCCATGGCGACGGCGGGGTTTGGATGTTGAGGGTGGTGCCGTTAGAGGGAAGGTGGGAGGGGAGGAGTGATGGACGAACTGGGAACGAGAGGGGTATTGGCAGTGGGGTAAAGGGTTTGTTTCTTTGCTTTTTTAGCTCCATTGGGCAGTTGAGCTATTGGGCGGCACCCTGTCTGGAACCTCCTTTTCAGGCACCAACCAACAGTTGCGTCATTATGGTATCTTCCTCCTAGAAGCTTGTGAGGTCTCCCATCAGCGAAGTCGCCATCAGTTAATAAGTAGGTGTTGGTCCTCGGTAGTGTGTTTATCGGGGTCTCAAGCCGCGAAGGTACTGCTTGTGGCTACATGCTTTTCGGCCCGCCATATCCCCTCTATTGACCGTATGCTCGATCCCGATCCGGCGCGCGTGGATTTGGATGTCGGCTGCGAGCCTGGCGACATTACCTTCTCTGAATTTTGTACATCATTACCCACTTACCGCTGCACGTTTCCTATGACACAGGCCAGCCACAGTGAGGCTGGGGTATAGCAATCGTAAGGTAAGTAACTAAGTAAGGATTGCCGAGGAGCATGTACAGGAGAAGTACATTGCCCCTGTTGCAGCTGAGCTCCTCTCTATCGGATTGAAAAAGGACTGGGAGGAGATTAAGGACACTATTCGCCGGATTTCGGACGGTTATTCCCAGACGAAGGGATATGTCACCTCTCTCTCAACCTCATCAGGCTCGGCTTCGACCCTGATCACGATAACCCGAACACTGTGTACATCTCGGTCGACTACCAGTGTCTCGAGACGAAGTGGGCTCCTGTCTTGGAAGACATCCGGCGGTATCTTCAGCAAGGACGGTTTAAGTATGTTGACCTCCGTGTTCACATGGAACACGGCGTTGTTGAGCCTTCTGCCTTCCGTTTGTTACCAAGTACCAAGGATGCAGTGGAGGGCTACCTTATCCCACCGATCCCTTATCAGACAAGGGCGAATCTAGGCGCCGATATCAGTGCCGAGAAGTATATCAGGACTGAGGAACACGCAGAGTCTAGCCCGCTCATCGGTACTCTGGGCTGTTGGCTGGAGCTGAAGAGCCAGAGCCTCCCGCAGTGGCTCAAAGTTGCCCTAACAAATTACCGTGTCATTCGTCCTTGGTGCCAGGGATTTCGACTGAGCAAGGCCGGTAAGGAGGCTGACATCTTAGAGCTGGCGCCAGGCTCGCAACTTTGGCTCGCAGACGCGAATGGGATCCTACCCTCCGACCCCAACCGTCCAAAGCCAACTTACCAGGCCAGCTCGGCTTCTTCGACAGGAACTTGTATTGTCTGGGAACTGTATATTGCGCTTCAGGATACGGAAGACGCACAGCAAAAAATGGACGCCTTGACTGGGCGCTGATTATACCCCATGATGCGGCCCGCATTGGAGAAAACAGACTGCCAGAGATTCAGAGCTGGCTCGACAAATACGGGGGAAATCCGGACGCAGACCAGAATGCGCTACACAAGCAGGGGACTAACGAAGCGCTGCTCAGACAGCCCCCAGATACCGGGCTGAAAGAGGTTCTTCAAGAGTCCTACGTCTTCAAAAAGGGGGCAATCTCGGGCGTTTCGGCTGGAAAATACAGTAAGACGCCTGCTGATGTCGCTGTCCATGAGGACCCATATATCGCCAGGGGCCTTCAGACGCCTCTCTCAACGGAGCTTGGTTACGTTCATCAGGGGGTAGTCAACCAGGGCCACGCTTCACTGTTTGCGCGCGATGGTGATTCTGGCAGTATTGTTTGGGACGAGGACGGACGCGCTCTCGGCCTTGTGTTTACTGGACAGAAGGTCACAGGAGCGAAGAAGCACAAGCTTGTTTACATCACTCCACTCGACGAGGTCTTCGACGACATCAATAGACGTGTAGACTTCAGTATGTACATGCTGGAGTTTGTCAGAATTCCACGAGTAGAAGGAGCTGAGTAAAAGGGAGGAGAGAGGGGAGAATGGGGAAGCAGAGAAGGTGGAGAACGGAAGGGGGTAGCGCAGAGGGAGCAGAGGAGAGGAGCAGAGGAGGGAAGCAGAGAGGAGAGCATGTCGCCGTGAAGTGTAAGTTCGAGGGCGAGGCAAAACAACACAAGTCACTTATACTGACCATAAGGACCATTTCACCGACGAAAAGATGCTGGGGGAATGTTCCACCGTGGCCATCCTCCTTCCATCGATCTGCCTGTCCACCAGCCACTATGTGGCCGCCGACAATTCCTGCAAGGCAGACTGTTCCCCTGCTGTGGAGATGTCTGTAGGTTATTGAAGGGGGGAAGGGAGGCCTCTGCCCAAAGTGGGAGATGACAAGTGCGTTACGTTACGCGTGTTTAAGAACTAGACATTCGACTCTTCTGAATGAGTCACTAGAGCTTTGTTGGCGAAGCTTTGGATCTAGAACTGTATGGTTCTAAGCCTCTTCTGCCTGCTGCTGTCCTGTGGCCGAGGTGCTTTGATTGCCGAGAGGAACACCCGGGACTATCCAAGCCCCTTCTTACCGCCGGCTGGCCTGATGCTAGGAATACCACCAGCCTCTTCGCATAACCTTCTCAAAGGGGAAACTGCTGTGCACGAAAGAGCCGCACTCAGCCACCTCTTTGCGTGCCCACTGGGCCCTGCCTCTCATGGTACGAAACCCTGCTACGCTAGCGGAATCTTGGGCCCATAATCGATGTCAAGACGTAAGTCCACTACCTCTGTTCCGTCGGCATCGCCGGTTATTTGCCGCGTATGAGCGAGGTACTATCTAAGTCCCGTGGGCAAGTGGTTAGTCGTATTAGGCCCAATAACTTGATGCCATAGCCCTGGGCTTCTAGTTTCGACCCATATCTTAATGCCTCCGGGCTGCCTCTGGCTGAACTTCAGGCGCTTTCAACGGTGCTTGTTCCATTCGCCGAGGAGGATCCTTATCGTATCTCTAAGCTTTGACAGTAGTCACATCGGCTGGAACGCGTCAGCAAGTATAAGACTAGCTAACTCCGAATGAAACTTCGCCGCCCCTTAGGCAGAATACCTGGTACGTCCAATCCTAGATATTATTGATGCCCCTTCGCCAGGTATCGTTAGACTGCTACTCCCCCGTTCCTTCACTCCCTGCCTCTCTCCCCTCCACCGAGACCGACATGCGCTGGCATTGAGATGCCTTCCAATCCCCTTCTTGCGACCAGTGGTTTGTTTGTGTCCAAGTCCAAGAATGAAGCGTCTGTGATGGGAGTTGGGATCATTCGAAGTGAAGTATTAAGGCTAGAGAAATTGATAACTTTCTATCAAGGTTAAAGAGAACAATTTCAATGGAACATGAAGATGTCGTAGGATGTTGGTTTTGGCAGTTGGTGTAGTGGTGCACAGGGTTCCCAAAACTGGGCTCATATTTTTGGCCGGGCATTCAGACGAGGTGCCCAAATCAAGGATCAGCAGGCTCAGCCTAGCTCAAGGCAGCTCAGTTTAAAGCAGTGGCGGCTCAGGAATTCTGCTGGCAATGGAAATGGGGCACGTCTAGATTCGTCTTAGATCATGGGGATGTTAGGAACATTGCTTTCTGGAGGCCCCGTCTGGCTTGAGATGGGGCCCGCCTTTCAACACCCAAGATAGCTACCGGGGGTGCCCAAGACTCATCAGGTCCCGAAGAGGTCGGTGCACCTGCAGCATTCTGCCCTCTCGTTGGGCGGGCGACGGATTTCTCGGCTGGCGTCGGGCTCGGCGATTGGATCTTCGGAGTGGCGTGGAGCAAGGAGGAGCGGGAGGCGAGTGCAACCTCTGACAGAAGATATGACCGAGGGCTCCTGCCGCACAAATACTCCCCCTTCGTGGACCGTCTGACACGATTCATCGTTGCATTTGTTGGCGGCAGCCTCCTGGTTGTTCCGATGTTGATCATGTCGTTCAATCCGTCAAGGACCAAGAGTCTTGTCGTGGTATCCGCAGCGGTGGTACTGTTTGCTCTGCTGATGAGCTTGTCATTTCATACGGATAGCAGAGATATCCTAACAGCGACAGCCACATACGCCGCTGTTCTCGTAGTCTTTGTCGGAACGAGTGGCACAGAGTCTTGAGTTTAACGATGTATGATACGTCTTCACAGATTCACCCCAATCAAGGTTAGCGAGAGATGATGCATTGAGTCAACTGCGCCAAGGCAGAGAAGTTCCAGTTATGTTTTGCGCTTCTTACGCTCAACAAGAAACGCGAGATGATCCGTCTTGTCAGGAGCGAGCCTGGCCTGAAACCCAGAAGCTACACGCTCAAGACATGTATCTGTTCGACATGCCGCAGCCGCATCGTCTTCAAGTTCGTGGCCCTCCAGCCTGTGGAACAGCATAGCCAATGCCGAAGTTCGCCATAGTGGCTCTTCTCTCTCTCGAAACATGGTTAATGCCATCAGGGCGGTAACCAGAACGGTCTCAACCAGGGGCAGTATCGCCCACACCCATCGCACCGTGTAGCGGGGGACGTTGGCGTACGCTGTGCCGGTCAGTCTCGTCACGTTTGCATTGTCTCCGCCGATGAGATTGATCTGGGTGGTTATGCTCCGGGTGATTTTGGCGATGGCGTCGCTAAGATCGTCGAAAAGAAAGAGCTCAAGGATGGCGTTCTCCGACACCAGCGACCGCCCTGGCGGGTCGCTTTGACCTGACTTGTTGTCGACGAGAAGGATAGAAGTTAGATACATCCAAATACCTACATCAGATCCAACGTAAATCAAGAAATCGTCGCCTGTGGAAGGAGCATGATAGATAGATTTGTCGAGCATCCTTCGTGTCCCCTCGCCAACATAGGTGCGGTTGACAAGGGTGAGCGGCTCGTCAGATGTAGTTGCTGTCGGCTTTCCGCCTGCATTGACAGTGAAATTTCGGATGATGCGAGAACACCAAGACATGTTGCCAATGTAAACGGTGACGCCAGACAGAATGTTGGTGCTTGCGGTGAATGTGGCCCGTGATGCGTTCACGCCAGCAAAGTCAACCCAGCCTCCATATTGGGTACTTGTTGCTATCTTCCGCGAGTCCAACCTGTTATAACTCCACGAATCGCCGGGCACTTTTTTGGACATTGATACGGATAGCGGGTTCGGTGAGCGGAACTTGTGGTCCCCGGGGAACGTGATGGTGCAATCAACACTCAGCAACCGGGAGTCGAAAGTATTGTCCGGTAGGCGTGTGCAGTTCGACGTGACTTTGTCCTCGGTGATGGTCTGGATGTCTGAGCAAATCGACAAGGTAGTAAAGTCCTGCCAGACGCATCTCGATGCCAGAGGTGAGCAATAGAAGTTGGCCGGGGGCTCGGATCCAAGCATCGCGCTCATGATCGTGCGAGGTGTGGTCTGGCGCCCCGTATCCACAGAGTGGTATCCCCTTGCCATCCCGACCTCTGTCCCCAAGTTTGTGAGCTCAACCTCCTTTACGCCAACACCCAGGATTTGTTGCGCGCTCGGCTCGATCCCTAGGCTGGCAATGGCCGTAAAGGCAAAGCCCGATATGATCCATGACCGTGTCGGCCCGGAGAACAGTATGACGAGGGAACCCCACGGACCCCGACTGGCATCGTCGATTGTTTGAAGATGGTGCAGGAGCCGTGGGCGATGGGCAAAGTATTTCCACTTGAGCTGGCTGATGCACGACGCCACAAGCACCATCATGGCCGACTTCCCGAGTGTGGTGCAGATGGCGATGAGCGAGTTGGGCTGGATGGGCAGTGGCCAGTCGCTTAGGGTCATGTCATTGATGTTGGCCAGGATGGCAAGTACCAGAGCCATCGAGGCCAAGCTGACGACGGAGGACAATGTTTCCCATCGCCATGCCCAGAGTAAGCCCCATAGGATCGGAGCATGAACTGGTGCTGACTGGGTATCGCTTTTCAGAATGGGTGGTTCCAGAGCCGGAGTCGCCGCAACAACATCGACTGCGTCCTTGACCAAGTCAACGGGCTGGTCCATCTCTGATGTCGCTGTCGAGGTATGAGGTGGTAGACACTGGGCTTCCTTCTCTGCAGAGGAAAGGACCAGGCCGCGACGGATAAATAGGGAACGGGACATAAGTATCTATATCTTAGCCGCATTGGCTGTTTCCGCGCTGAGCGGCGTGGAATTTGGGCAGGACTGACCTCGGTCAGGCATGTGCAATATCCAGCAATTAAATAAGTGGCACAGCCTCTTCGCGCCCCTCTCGATCCAATCACCGCAACACTTATCGTCTTGTCGTAGAAGGAGAGCTGCGCCGCATCGGTTCCGTTGAATTTTTTGAGCCGCTTCGTATTGTGCCTGCCAACTACACAGCGCCGTGGACGGCCAGTGGAGAGGTGGTGGTCGGAGGTAGCTGGAGGAGGTGTTGGCGCCTCGGAACAACAAAGAAAAAGTGAAGCTATTGTTGCGTTCAAAGTACGTGGAAATTCGCAATTGCTGTTGTTCTCAGCAAAAACTATCTGTAGCTCATTTTCCAGAATTTTAACGTACCATGTCCAGCGCGTAAGTGCGATACGTGTGTGGTGGTGGTGGCCATAGGCGGTCTGACTCGGAGTCGGACGTGGAAGGTCACCGCCGGCCACGATCACGATCCAACCCACGCGTCTTGTCGTGCAATCTGTCGCACAGGGCTGACGCAATCATAAATCTAACCAAGGCCAAATGCCGGCGCAACTGAATGTCAGGGATTGAACGCGGAAGATGTTGGTGTGCGCGCAGTGCACGACGATAAGGTAATGGTGGTGATGATGGAGAGTTCAAGTTGTAGTGCGACAATGGCAGCGAAGGTGGCCGAATTTGAGCCGAGTCAATTGCATGTGGAGTTTAGGTTAGCTTGGCCGGCTAGCTCACTCCTTTCACTAGCTCGTCATTCGTGCTCACAACAACGACCGCGATAACAATGACAATAACGGCAGACTAAGCACGAGGCTGAGCCTTCGAGAGCCTGCATCCCTCACAACTTGCCCCCCTAACACCCACGGGAACTCATTCAATAAGCCCACAACCTCCATTACCTCAGCTCTCATCTCTACAGTCAATGTCACGGTGGGACTTGAGATGCGCCAGGGGAGCTGCTTGGCTTCGTTGGAAAAGGGGGCGTTCCACGGAGGCAGTGTAAACCTCCATAAGCGAAACCTGTGGCGGTCAGGACGCCGTAGAGCCATCTGTTCTGCTGGATGGCTTTCAGCCGCGGGAAGTTCTGCGAGCGGTCGCAGAGGAGAGTCTCGTCTTGTTTGACCAGTGCTTGAACCTGGGAGGAGGCTTGGGCGATGAGTTGCCACTGGAGTGTTGGAGGAATGAGGCATATCTCTGGCTTCGCCAGAGAGCCGAAGAACAAGCAATTCAATCAAGCAGTTGCAACCCCATCAATTTCCACAGAATCCAGTATGCCGTGTTTCTGACATATCGAGATATTTTGATGAATTCAGAATTGAACAACAGTAGGAGTGTTTGTAGGAGGCGTAAGCGCGAGACTTGGCGGACAGAAATCTCCAACGCTCAGGTAAGTAATACGAACACACAAGACAGCAAATTTTAAAAATGGGACACATTTTGGCCATCTTTACATGGGACTAGTTCTGGGCCCCCTCGGCTAGAGTTGAAGCGATTCAGCATGCTGTGGCGCAGCCTGCCGAAAATGGTAATTAGGGTAAGCAAAGGTGAGCTAGCCTGAGCAAATTCTGAGCCGAGCCTGAGCTGGGGTGAGCAACGTCACGTGCTCGAGATACGAAAAAGGGAATTTTGTGTGCCCAGATTCGTCGCACATAACAGATGGTGGACAAACCTAGCTGGCGCGGATGGGATTGGCTTCTCTACCGTGCCACATGACCTGCACCGTCTCCGAAGGGGTGCCCTCAACCCCTTCTTCTCGGTTCGCTCTGTCACTCAACTCGAGCCTATGATCAGGTCCAAGATCGAGAAACTGTCTGCAAGACTGGAAGGAGTTGTGGATATGCATGAGATCATACGGTTTGACGCAGCCTTCATGGCATTGATCATGGATATCATTTGTGATTACGCCTTTGCGAAAGACCGCAGGTATCTCGAAGAACCCGATTTCAAACTTCAGTGGAGGTGACAATCATCGGTGCTTTCGAGGGCGGTGCATTGGGTCGCCAGTTTCCTTGGATGGTGCCCCTGATGAAGCGCCTCCCTCTTTCGGTTGTCTCTGCGATCAACCCGGCTGTCGGCCGGCTCTTTGAGTCGCAGGTGATAGTAAAGGAGCAGGTCGCTCCAATTTTGGAAGGAAAAAGAGAGCCCAACGACAACTCTGAGGGATCGCGGACCATATTTCATACGCTGCGGGACAGTAATCTTCCTCCAGAGGAGAAGACTCTCCAGCGATTGTGCGACGAGGGTGAAATACTAACTGGTGCCGGCTCTGAGACCACGGCGTAGACTCTTGCAAGGCTATTTTTCTATTTGAAGTATGTGCCGCACGCACTCGCTAAACTAAGAGAGGAACTCGACGGCGCGATCCCAACACCGCCGATATTCCTCCTTGGGCCCAATTACAAAAACTTCCATACTTGGTAAGACGATGATGTTCGACCTTACTTTGAACCTTTGAACCGCTGACCTTTTGACAGAATGCAGTGATTCGAGAAGGGCTCCGCCTTTCCTACGGAACTACGACACGGTTGCCGCGTATAGCTCCCGAAGATCTGGAATATAAGGGCTACATTATTCTAGCGGGAGTGAGTAGCTTTCGGATCTGTTTTTTCAAAGGCGGGCCCATCTTCCTCAATGCTGAAGTCTATCAAATAATGCCAGACCCCCATATCTGAGACGCCGTATTTTGTTCTCACCGACCCAGGTGTTTTTCCACAGCCAGAAGTATTTCGGCCTGAACGGTGGCTTGTGGAAGGGAGTCTTTCCAAGGCCCTGGACAAGTACTTGGTATCGTTTGGAAAAGGCTCACGTCAGTGTCTTGGCATGAAGTGCGTTCATCCTGAGGCTTTGAGTTGTCGTGCAAGCTATGCAGTTTTTATGGACTTCGACTTACTAACAAAACACGCAGTCTTGCCTATGCGGAACTCTTCATGACTACCGCGGCGCTGGTCCGGAGGTTTGACTGGAAATATGCACAAAACAACATTAAATGACGTTGTTTGCAAACATGACTTCTTTGTTGCCGTTGCTGATCTGGAGAGCAAGGGGATTCGTGGGAGGATCCTACGAAGATCGAGGTAGGAGGTATGCCAAGGTATTTACCTATATGCACCCAGTTCGTATGGTATCATGGGTCGGGCCGCCTTTTCGTGCTTGCTGTTTATGCAGATGCGCAATCCTCGTGTTGAAGAAGGCATGCGTAAGGTACCTACTAGGCAATATGCCCCGTGTTACAAATGTGACTAGTAGGTAGGTAGGTAAGCAGGCAGCCTACGGTCTCTCATTACTTATGGTCTACTTCGGAGATTACTACAGATAGCTGGTTTAGGTGCAGCCAGTTTAATTGCTACTTGTGCGTTTACAAACATGATGACTTCACTTTAAATGGATTGGCATCAAGTTCAAGCAGGCCGCTGTCAAAACGCTTAATGCTACATTCGAGCTAGAATGTTTACGCATTTGTCTGTTCTCTGGAAGCGGAAGCATCGCGGGTGTAACGGGATATTTCCTCCTTGGGAAGCTTCAGGCATACAATTCAAGTTTTTAGTGACAGGGATGAACACATATTTCATGATTCCCCCGCTCCGTTGCAGTGATCCCATGACTGATGGTGGTCAGAATCTTGTACGAAAAAGACTTGGCACTGCGCCAAGTGCGGTAGACTGTCAAAGCCATCCAGTGATCTGCCCGCTCTCGACACTGCCTACCCAAGGTAACCTTGCTGCATACAGAGATGCATGCTTGTGAACGAGGCGCCACGGAGCAGTCCCCCGCTTAGTCTCGACTGGTAACAACGTATGGTAACAACGTAATACGCCTAGAACTTGGCCTCGCAGATCATGTTGTCTCAGCCTAAAGTCTCCGTGTACCACTGGGAGTCTGACAGCCCCCAAAGCCCAATTATAGGATGTCCAGCTACCCTCAATCACGGCAACTACATCACCCCTACTGGCACTGTGCCTTTTTCTCTTTGTACCTTGAGATTAAAGTAGAGCACTGTCAGCAACACGCATGCCTAGCAGTGCAGCCCACACTTGGCATACGGCTCGGTTCAGCCTGCTGGCATGTTGACTAAGCATCCTGCCTGAAGGCGCTGGCACTTAGGCGTATCTTGAGCACCAAAGCCTCCATGTGGCTTGTAACACCAAGCTTCCTTCGGGGAAAAGAAGATTCTTGTTATCAGCCATGGCTGAAGGATTGACGAGAGAGCTGAACAGGTGTAGATTAGGGCAGAAATGTGCCATGCAAATACATAGTCTGACATGGAGTCAGTGTCTATAAGAGCCCGGCGAAGCCTTGGGAACAACCGGGCCCACAAAGGCAAACCATCGCCGTGGTTCATCATTGTGTTGAATTTCACAATCGCAGCTCGCAGCCCCAGTCACGTACTTGCCACTTTATTCGTCACTCTACTTTTACTTGCCCAACAGTGTCTCTACTCCTTCGGCAATGTCGAGTTACACGATAGAGGTTGTCCCTTTCAGCCAGTTTGACTGGACATTTGAGAAGCCGGGATGGATCAATCTGAAGTATGCTTCCCACTGAGAGTCGTCATAATCGTCTCTTAAGGGCCGCGGCAGCTAATGTGCTATGGTACAGTCCAACCGCCGTCGGCCTAATCGCCGCCTTTTGCGGTGTCGCCTTTTGGACATCCATCGAACTCCTTGTTCTTGTCTATGTGACCTTCAGGCGGAGAACAGGATTATATTTTTGGAGCATCATAATCACCACTATCGGGATCATTCTCCAGACCATGGGCTACCTCCTCAAGATCTTTGAAAATGCCTGCCCAGTCGTCTTTGTCACAATTATATGCAAAGTTGGCTGGGTCAGCAATGTGACAGGGTTCTCAGTGGTACTATGGTCTCGCCTCCACCTCGTTGTACGAGATCCTCGAATCCTTCGAGTGATCCTCATCATGATCATTGCCAACGCCGTCGTGCTACACAGCCCAATCGTCGTCTTTGAGTTTGGGCTCATGTCAGAGCATCGCGACAAGTTCATCTACCCCATGGAAGTCATGGAGCGGATCCAGCAAACCATCTTCACCTCGCAGGAGACCGTCATCAGCGGTTTGTACATTTATCACACGGCACGCTTCCTCAGCGTCGGCTTCACTTCGCGTACTCGAAAAGTCGTTGCTCTCTTGATTGCCGTCCAGATAATCGCCATCTCATTTGATGCTGCACTCACAGCTTTCGATTTTATGAATATGTTCACACTTAAGTGCACATTGCATCCCTTTGTCTACAGTGTGAAGCTCAAGTTGGAGTTCGTCGTTCTGAACCAGCTGCTGTCCATTGTCAAGCGTGGACTAACTCCGGGGCTGCGACACGGCAACTTACCCGACCTAAACCCGCCAGAGATCGATGGCATCAAGGGCAGTGGGAGCAGTGGCACCGACAGCCTGGGGTTACCCGGCAATACTGCAGGCCCTAAGGAGCTGCCGAGCAGCCAGCTACTGGATGGGATGAAGCCGGTGGGCTCTCAATTCATCACCCGTGCTCCTGTTGTGGCTCTTGAATCCTCGTCGAGCAGCAGCAGCAATGATGCCCCTTGGCCCCCGAGCCCTAGTGCAATCACTGTTACACATGAGGTCTCTGTCCGGTCGTTGGACAAGGATAATGAGGTTGACGATGAACAAAATTTGCAGGATGTGGCGGGAAAGCCAGATGAGCATGACAGCAATGCTGCAATCGATGACATTGAAAGGCAGTATCTCGGCGCGTTCGGCTCTTGATTAGTGGACAAAAGACACGGGGCTGTTCAGTTTGCGTATGACTTTCGGTCATAATCCAAGAAATTGACCATGGCGTCCGGTGGCGTATGATTAGCTTTTCTTTTGTTGTCATCCCCAGAGCTAGTTTTAAGTAAGGTAGATACCAAAACGTACCGGAAAAATGACAGAGTTAGCACATTGCTTTGTCATTACGAATACTGTTTTGCCCGGTTTCTGTTTCTTTCTGTACGGCTTTGGGCTGCACCCTCCTTTTGCATAACTGCGCTGGCATGTCTTCGATCCCCCGCCGAACCGACTC
The DNA here is from genome assembly GCA_030549175.1 of Lasiosphaeris hirsuta. NCBI lineage: Eukaryota > Fungi > Ascomycota > Sordariomycetes > Sordariales > Lasiosphaeriaceae > Lasiosphaeris > Lasiosphaeris hirsuta. Next base: position 643,912 of record JAUKUA010000009.1, read on the forward strand.
CTGCGCCTCCAGTCCTTGTGCTTTATCTTGGGCCGTCTTTGGTACTTGTTCAGCAAGCCATCTATGCAAAATGCAGCGTGCATACAACAGCCGGCTTAGTTTGAAAGACCGGCCGGCATTTGATGCCGCCACCAACACACAACACGTGGCTACTTGATACCTGTTTGGATCTATCAAGCCCCCGCACCTTGATAATGACAGCGGCTAGCCCCGCACGTAGGCGTTTGAAGCCATGTCCTGCATGCAAGCGAGCCCAGACCTATAAGCGAGCAGCCAAGCACATGGGAGGTTAGTCATCCTGTTCATCTTGGCGGGAATCCTCGCTTGTAGTATGCACGTTATCGGTCGTCAAGGTCTCATCGACCATACACCTTCAATCCTACGCATGGTTCATGCAGTTACCAACCAATAACTTGTTTGTCGGGCTGCAAGCTTTCGGAAAGCCTTGTTCAAAACGCTCGCTTGAAGCACGCCTATCTGGGGCCAATAGTCCGCTCGCAGCCATTTACGGCCCTAGGTTGGAGGTTCTATCCGAAAGCCGGCGAGTGAGCGGTATTGAGTTTGCCGTCTACGGTGTGGTGTCCCCCACTTAAACATGCTATGAGATAGTTGCTGAAATTGGTCATGTGATGGTCTACAAGGGCTGAAAGGCCGGGGGGAGGGTATGTGGATGTATAGTAGTGCAAATGGCGGTTGTGGTAGTGCACCGTGACGCTCTCAACATATATCGTCGTATAGGTCCCTATACAGGAGGTATTCTTTCTGCTAGCAGTAATGCTTCAACGTCCATCCTTGGTGTCTAGAATTACAGGCATGGTGAAAACTGACCAGGAACCCTTGATACCGACAGACAAAGGGACCAATCGCTCTGCATTCCCCGATCCAGATATTGCGTCTGCAGGCTAGAACATGTAAAGTAATGGGCGAAATGCTAACAGCATCCACAGTGTAAGCGCAGAAGCGGTGGCTAGCTAGGGGAGTTGACACGGTGCCTAGGTATCTAGGTACCGCCAAGCGCGAGATGGTGGGATCTGTTGCTCAATAGTGGGAAGCCATGATTTACTGTTTCCGTATTGCTATGACAATGCATGGCGCTGTGACAAGTCGAATGTCATTTCGTCTATTGGTGGAATGATTGGCAACCGACCACGTACTTGTCAGATCCCTTTGACGTGATATGGAAGGCTGGATTGCATGGAGACTACTGGGTACTTGTGTCTGGTTCGGTTCAACCCCGCAGGAGAAAGGGGAGTTGAGGGGGCAGGATGGAATGGTTGTAACATTGTATTTTGACCTCCATGAAGAGTCACTACGTACAGCTACTATCATTTAGGTCTCAGTAGTAGCTAGGTAGGTCAGGTAGGCGGGGGACAACAGAGATACGACACAATATAAGGTAAAATTCGAAGAACAATAATAGCTTGCTTAGGTTCCTGGCTCTATCTAAAAGCTAAACTGCAAAGACCGTATCGTAGACTTTTCTACGCGCCTGCGCCTGGCCTGCCTCTATCCCGTGCGTCTTATTTCCAACCTTACGTTCTTAACCTGCTCACGTATGGAACATAAAAGAAAACCCTCAAAAGTGGAGATCAAAGGTGCTGTAAGCAATGTTTTAATCTAAGTGTTCCCTCAACCCATTGTGCCATTCTCTACTTGCCACGTCTTTCGGACACATGGACATCCGCCTCTTCTGCTGGTGAGCGATGTAAACCTAGTCGGGGCTGCAGAAAAGGCAGGCAATAGGTTCCTCGGGGCTAGCAACAAACCGGGCATCGCCCGCAAACACGTCGGCGACTTTAGTGTTAAGGTCGCATTCAATCAGGTCGCTCGCCTTACGGGCGCTGAATAGGGAGCAAACCCCAGCAACAAGCTCGACAGCGCCTATAGTAAAGCCAAAAGCAATGCTGTTGAAACCCTCAAAGACTTGGAGTCTTTGCCCAACCTCCGATCCCGCTGGGAAGACCTGGCCGAGATACACAGCTTCCTGTCGTGCCTTGGGTAATTGGAGGTTAGCATGGAGAAACTGAAGGGATAGGAGAAGGAACTGAAAGTTTAAATACATCGATTTTGGCTGCCTCAATCATGTCGGCAGAGGGCAAGGCGGCACCATAGGCAGTGGCTGCAACCATGAATGTTGCAACAATGGGAGCAATCTTCATCTTGGCAAATTGAATAATTGGCGATGAAGAGATAAAATGACTAGTGATTAGGCTGGTGCAGTGGTCCTACTTAATCTCTTTTCGCTTGTGAGGGTTGTAGTTTGCTGAGAAGTCAGGTTGATTCAGCTGTGTATGATGTCGAGTGGAGAGCGGAGTTGCAATGTGAGACGAGGTGCCGACCTTGCATTTATACGTGATATAGTATCTATTTATTTGATTCAGTTATAGCATGCGGGTTTGCTTGGTCATGTAAGCGCGAAGTGTTTGCAAAAGCGCAGGTTCCTGCTCTAGCACTTCGAAGTTCCAATCACCGCGGCTTACTTTAGTCGGGCTTTGCAGTGAGACCGGCGGGTTTTCTGAGTCGACAGGAACAAGTTCGAATTTGCATTTTCTTTCAAGTAATGCTGAAATCCAGAAGACTGTTCGTTTTTATCAGCTAAGCACGCGTACCTCCTTGGCGTTATCGTAACCTCAGTAAGCTCGTAAAGAGCCCGGCCATTGAACTACTTTTTGGCAAACACAATTCCACTCCAGCGAGTCTTGGCATCAGCATCACTAGGTGTCAAACCGTCCCAGCTGCTCATCCATCTTCCATATCTCTCGTCAGCGGTATTAGCAACAAAGTCTTCCGAGATAAAAATAAATTTGTATTACGGCCTGCTATGTTCTGTGGCCCAATTGATGGTAGATTGGATGTAGTTATGGCTCTTACAAGGGCCCATGCGTGTCGTGACTACACCTTGCGGCTTGGTTTGAGGTGGCGGGGTGGGGGTTGAGTCACTTTTTCTCGGTGACGCGACTATACGCTAATAATATCTGGTAATCTACTCGTGGTTGTTAGTTCCAGGACTACAAACTGACTACCTTATCTACCTAACTTGGGCTCACTGAGAAGATTCCCCCACCCTCCTGGGTTGGCAGCCATTGCTAAGTGCTAGTCTCGAAGCACTTATGGGTTCCCCAGTAGCAGTTGCTATGATAGCTTTAGATAAACTGGGAGGTGTTGTTCAGGTATATTGGTATCTTTGTCAGAAGTGGGGAACCGTGCACCGACTTCGTTGGTGGTATTTTTATCGCTTGTCGTAATGTGGCGTCTCAAAGGGGAAGACCCAGCTTTCCCGTTACCTGTCATTCTGGCTTAAAGCCACTAGTTGCTCGCAGTGGATGCCATGGAACACCCTGCTACGTAGGGTATTGAGTGATTCTACTATGACAAATAGCCACGTGGAAGCTTCCGTCGCATAGGTATCTTACCTGGGAGGCGACTTGGGTATGGTCTATATTTTGAAATTTTGATAGAGTCATCCGGAATACCGAGTAAAACTCATGGCCTAATGTTTTGGTTGTGTTTCTGAGACTTCGACGTCAATACCGGTAGGCAACCCGAACTACACCTTGCTCCCAAAGCAAGCAACCTATTCGCTCCACCTGCTTTGTACTTCCGTGCCCCCCTCTCCCAGGCTAGCATAGTGTGATCATATCCCACGGAAGATCGCCCAGTCTGCCCTGCATCTCGCCATCCATTTGACCATGAATGTATGCGCTCCCAACTACACGGTACGCACGTCTTGGTCTTGCGGGAAGAGGGTTTTCGGGACGCAACAGGCAAGGAAATCGACAACCTCTGAAAACCGCTACACAATCGCCCACCAGAGCGGCTTCAGGGACAAGTCCGATTTGACATTCGGAAAATTTTGCAAACTGCCTATGTGCCGTGCTGGTCCTCAGCTGTTCCTCCATGGGCGGATTAGGAGCAATGCCACCCCGTCGGGTTCTCATCGCTTGCGTACCGGCAATACAATCCCACTCTTTGAACCGGGTTTTCATGCTACCAAGCGAAGTCTCCGTAATGTCCTGTGGAGGCAAGTCGTCACGGAGTTTGTGTGTCGCTGGATCCACCCAACAAATCTCGTGGTTGGTGTCTCTTCTTAAGCTCCCTCCCATTCGATAGAAGGAGAGATGGTTTGATGCAATCCAGACATCGGCACGTGCCGTTCTGCAGAAGTCGAGCCATTTCGTTTCGGGGGCATGGGCTTGAACAAACTGCATCCACCCAAACAACAGCTCCCACAAATCCTTTCCGCTAAACTCAGTACCCCCAAGTGCATCAATGCTATCCAAGATAAGACCTTCCACATCCATTCGCCCAACATCGTCGTCAAAGAACGATATCTTGCATGTGGTTGCCATGCCTGTGTAGTATGATTGAAGGGCTCTGATCTGGCTAGCGCTCTCGGGATAGCCATCTTCGATCGACCAATCGGGGCACCACGAGGGAAGGGCGTTGCTGGGCAGTGCACCGGCGATGGCGAGTATGTCGAGCGAGCATGAATGTTGTATTATCGTCCTTGCTGTCTTGATGTAAACTTTCTCAACAGATTCTCCATAGTCTGGGTAGATCAGCATGGCCTTGGGGTCCAGTTTCAGCAGGGGTAATAGAGAGTAGACCTTGTCTCGGCGATCTGTAGCAGATCGGGGGTGATAAACATGCATATATTCTAATAGCATGCTAGACAGCTCTCCGCCCTTGTCGCCGCCGTCTGCGCGCGTGTTTTTGGGATCGTGCATCTCAGAGTACATGCGGCGTGTCTTCTGAACTTGCTCAGCCTGCCTTATCAGGCGTAGAACAGCTGATGCATACCCTGGTGGGGCATCGTTTCTGAGATATGGCGTGCAGCAGTCATTCACATGTGCGTGTAAGGTGTTGACAGCCTCGAGGATGAGACCCCATGGGGCAGCGACCGTGCGGAAGAAAATGACAGGCTCTTTTCCCACGACGCTTTCCTGGATCGTCCAGACTCTTGACCACCACGCAGCCTGGTTGAAGTTGTCAAGGGTAGCCACGAGGGTCTCCCATGGGTACTCAGGACTATCGGCTTCCAGCCGGCGGCCCCAGAGTGGCACTTTTGAGAGGTGGTCGTTTATCTTCAAGGAGCATGCCCCCTTCAAAAAGTCAAACAACACTGACGCCTCTTGATCCGGACGTGAAAGGCTTGGTGCCGTGCTCCAGGTTTGGTCGGTCAGCCCCATGTTGGACACTGTTTCAGATTGGTTCTGGTGGTGATTGTATATCCTGAAGCTCGAAGCCTCCATCGAGAGAACCCGGGCTTCGTAGTCATCGTCCATCAGATCAATACCGGAGCCGAGAAAAGCAAAGACAGCGGCAGCAGATGAGTAAATGCTGTCCATGAAACTGACTTGGGCGGAGCGCTCGGCAATATCGTTCTGATTGATGCATAAGGCGTCAACCCACAAAGGCATCTGCCAACTCGCCCGGCGGTAGTAGCGAAGTGCCGTGTCTAAGCTGCGCCCGATGCTGACCAGTTGACCGCCAATCCGGATTGAAGTTTGGGCAATAGTCTGCGTTCCCCAGACGTATGACAAGGCGGCAAAGGTTGGTTGCGTGCTAAGAGAGACAGTTCGTATGTCGCAGGAGATATCCGCCGCCCAGCTGTTTTGGTCAACGTAGAGAAGGCGGACCTCGTGGAGCTGTAGACGATTGGAGTACATGGCCTGTTGTGCTATTTCAATACGTCTTACTTGGTTGAGGTGGAAGGGTCTGCAGCTGCTGACCTGAGGAATTGACAAGAAAATGTGGTCCAAACTTCTCAAGTAGCTTGGTCATGTTGGTGCCTTACCTAATGTCAGATTCCCACAGTTTTTCCCTGGCCAAACAAGGGTACTGGTGGCTATTTGCGGGAAGAATACCCACAGCCACAACGTCGACCAATAGAGGAAAAGCAAGGGGCTTGGATGGTTGTTGGGAGTTGGGAGGATCCAGCATCCCCTCACGAGAAATAATGCTGACCTACGAGGGTGAGCAACGTCAACCAAAGCTTCGCAAAACACAGATAAAGATATCATGGCCTCTGGAAATTTTGATCCCGGCGACATCAAACTTGCGCCAAGTGACCGCTTTGAGTCGTCGGCGCCCGACGGCACTATTGTCCCCCTGAACAAGCTCTGCGTGCCCTGCTCCGCATTCATCAGCAGCTCCGCCCTTCTTCAGAAGCTGGTGCGAGGGAGTACCATCAAAATCGAAGCCTCCGAGGTTGGCGCGGTTGGCTCCCCCGACCAACTGAAGACAGGCTATCATAGTGGGCAATGTCATCTTTGCGCCCTGCTCTGGGACCGTGCTGGAGGACACTTGCTTGACCCAAGCAGATCGGCGAGATGCATGGACTATGGAGCGCCAGTGGCTGTCGAGATCGAAGCTCGCGATGATGAGAAGCAAATGGCCATCACCGCTGCCATCGAAGAGGACCGAGCCAGGAAGCTTTGGGCGAAGTTCGGTCCGACGCCAACCATGTGAGCCCTTCAGATGTGACATCATTCCTCTTTACTGCTCAATGTTGCAACTAACTGAGGATAGGTCTGAGGCAGGGCATATCCATTTGCGGATCCCAGTGCTCAATAGGGACGTATACGCCGAATTACATATTCACCGATCATCTCGTGAGTTCAAACTACATCTCGCAGAGACCGAACCCACAGCAGTGCTCGGGAGTAACCTTTTCATCGAGACCCCAACCTCAACCGGGAGGCTCTGGGAAAAACTTCGATATCAATCTCATCAAGGCATGAGCGAAATTTCGAGCACATCAAGAACTGGCGGCTTCAGTGTTCCCAGACTCACACAAAATGCCGCGAATTCTCGGGACTAATAGCCCCCGGCGGGCAGTTGCCGTCAAGACTACTCGATGTCACCGGCAATAAAGTGAAACTTGAATGTCAGGTACAGAACCTGCCGCCGGGGGTGCAGTATGCAACACTCAGCCACATGTGGGGCGATCCATCGGCCTCACCGCTTCGTTTGATACAGGCGACGCTGGAGCAATTCACATCCGACATACCCCTTGCGGGACTTCCGGAGAAGTATGTCGACGCCATCCGAGTCACAAGAGCGCTGGGGTTTTGTTATGTTTGGATCGACTCTTTGTGCATCATTCAAGATTCGAGAGAGGATTGGGAAACGGAAGCACTCAAGATGGCAGCAGTATATGGCCGAACGGCTTGCAACATCTCGTATACTTTTCCCCCTGGGTCGGAGCCCTCGGGAAACCATCTCCGAGATCCCAGGGTTCACCTGCCCTGTCAAGCCAGCTTGCCGCCCAAGGGCCGCGCAGCCGCTAAAGCCACAGTGATGGATTCGCTTGTGATCCAGCATCGTAGCGGCTACCTCCGCCCCCCCTGGTCGCCCACCATGTATAAGAACGTCTGGCCGCTGCTCAGACGCGGTTGGGTTTATCAGGAGCGGCTACTTTGCCCTCGTACCGTGTACTACGGCCAAGACAGGCTTCTCTGGGAATGCTGCGAGGGAATTAGCGATGAGTTTTACGGGCCCATGACGATCGTCCCCGGATCGAAAGTACACTTTCATCGCATAATCACAGGCATCTCCGGATCATCAAGAGCCAGCAGTAACGATGCAACAACTCGCCAAGATCAACCGGATTCCGCTGTCCAAAGCTCCCCAACTGGCTCGTCCCCGACTACAACCCGAAGCGATGCGGACTCAAGCACAGCAGAAACGCAGTGGGGACCGTTGGTAAGGGACTACCGTGGAGCCAGCCTAACGTTTGAAAGTGACCGTGGCATTGCTTTTGCCGGCATTGCTCGAGCTATCCAGGCCCAGGGCCACTTGACTTACCTGGCCGGTCTTTGGAGGGAGCTCTTCGCCTACGACTTGCTCTGGACGGTCAGCCCCCTGCCAACCAACCCCGGCGAGTTCCGCCGCAAACAAGCCGAATCGAAACCGGCGCCCAGCTGGTCGTGGTTCTCTGTCCCAGTCCACACCTCCCCGCTGGGCACTGATATCCTCGACTTCCCCTTTCGCACGACAATGCAGACCTACAAAAGGTTTGCCGTATATCACGCCACCGTGATTTCTTTTGACCACCCAAGGCTGGAGACGGCTCCCGACGCACTCCTGCACGACTTTGCTGATATGAGTGTCACGCTCCGGACGAGGAGGATCCCCTGCACTTTCAAGTGGTGGGATGCCTATCTGTACGTGCTGCCTTTTGGGGAGCTAAAGTGGATGTTGGGAGCGAAGAAGAACTGGATTCCGTCGACCAACGAGTGGGTGTCGCCGAGAGTGTTAAAGTATGCCCATGACGACCCGCTGTTGGGCCAAGGAGACAAGCTGCCCGAGGGTGCATGTATGCTCCTGACTGTTGAGCATGGGTGGCACCATGACACACTGGCACCATCGAAAGAGTATAAATACACGCACAGGGATGCAAGTGGCAAAATCCCGGCGTCTTGGAAAACGTCATACCAATACTCGGGGATTGTAGTCGTTCCGGCTGAGAGCCAGCGGTATGGAAATGGCTGCTGGCGACGGATAGGCGCTTTCACATATGGATATGGTGATGACATTACAGGACAGTCCTTCATAACTCCGTTTGAGCATGGTGGGGCGATCGAGGAGGAACTCGTGTTGATCTAGGAGAAGATTATTTCGGTCTGACTAGGGGAATAGCAGTAGTTTGGCATGAGTTGGAGATGCATGTGAGGAAGCTGTGCGATCCAAGTCGAAGATGAAGAGATGATAACGTTATAAAAGAAGCAATACCGGATAAGTACCACACATGCATAATATGCAACTATCCAATAGCCAAATTGCATTGCAGTGTGACCCCCCGGGTTGCGCGGTCAGCTGATCAGCACGGTCCAGGTCGGTGACACAAGCACCGCACGTGGCCGCCCTTCGCTGGTTGTCGTTCCGACTGCCGCTGTTTCCCGTCTCGGCCTTGACATCATCTCACCTCGTCCCCAACCCGAACCCAACTTGAACTCTATCGACGCGTTCTATTCCATCACCCGCCTCGTCTATCCATCGCTGGGCCTCAACATCTGCACCTACTTGCACACGTTCACCGCCAGCCCGGAGCGACGCATTGGCGCTGCCATTCCAATTGCCTTCCAGTTGACGCTCATCTGCGGCGCCCCGGTCGCAGTCGCAGTCACACGTGCTTGCGTGTCGCTCTGAGTCGGAACCGAATTGCACTGCACTCACTGCACTCACTGCACTCTTGCTTCTGCTGGCCAGAGCAACCAGCCCAACTTCGCCATGTCGGAAAAAACAGCCCTCCATGGGCTGAACGGAGATGCACACCAAAGACAGGCCGCTGCCAGCGCAGATTCGGACTCGACTCGAAAGCCTGGACGCCGATCATGGCCTCTGCGTGTGACCATGACGGCCCTCCTTGCTGGCGCCCTCCTCCACAGCTGCTCCCGCCTCATGGCCAGCCCTCCGCCTGCTCAGCTTCGCGTTGTTGACAACTTGAAGGCAGACGATGCAGACATTTGCTTGACGCCCGCCTGCATCCATGCGGCCTCCGAGATTCTCTACAATCTCTCTCCCAATTACCAGGACCTCGATCCCTGCACTGACTTTGAGGAGCTGGTCTGCGGCGGCTGGAGGGATCGCCATGACCTGCGCCCCGACCAGGGCGACGCCTTCACAGGCACCATCATGTCTGAGAACTCGCAGCTGCTGCTCCGCCACATCCTCGAGGCCCCGTATCCCAACGCCTCCCGCGTGCGTTCCCACACATCTCCGTTCAAGTTGCCGGTAGACGTTACTAATACTAACTGGTGCCCTAGCATTCTTTTTTCTCGCCCATGCAGCTTGTCACCTCGGGTCGCTCAGCCGATGTGGCCAATTTTGAGAAGCTTACATCCGCGTATAACGCATGCCTCGACGAACCCACCATCCAGAAAATCGGCATCAGCCCTCTTTCCGATATTGTTAACCAGATCGAAAAGGCATTCGCCCGAGCCCGCGGCTCCGGCAATGCACTGGCCGACGCCGTCTTGCTCCTTGCCAAATATGGCATCTCGGCCCTCGTCTCACCCGGTGCAGGCGCCGATGAGACAAACCCCGACGTGGTCGTTGTGTCCGTGTCGCCGCCCTGGCGAATTGGCTTGCCGTCCAAGGAGCGGTATGAGGACGATGCACTTGTCAAAAAGTACCAAGGCGTCCTTGTCTCGGTTCTCTCTCTTCTTGCCCCTGACGTGAGCAAGGATGTGCTAGCCAAGGTTGTCGACTTGGAGAAGAAGCTCGCCGCTGCATCCCCGTCGACCGAAGAGAGAGAGGATGTGACCAAGTCCTACAACCCCATGTCCCTTGAAGACGCCTCGGCATTGACGCCCAAGATCAACCTGACGAGTATCATCTCTGATCTTTCGGCCGGTCAGGATGTGACTCGCATCATTGTCACTTCGCCCAAGTACCTGAAAGAGCTGCAGACCATTCTTGATGACACCGAAGAGGCTGTTTTGCAGAGCTACTTTGTCTGGAAGACGGTCCAGGCACTGTACTCCTATGTCGATTCTCCCGTCGTCAAGCCGTACAAGGGCTTTGTCAACGAGCTTGCTGGCAAGGACCCCGAGTCGGAGCCTGAGCGCTGGCGCACCTGCATTGACCACGTCGACGAAGGCCTTGGCTGGATTCTCTCCCGCTTCTTCGTTGAGAAAGCATTTTCGGCTGCAGCCAAGGACTTTGGCGACCTGATCGTCTTGGACATCAAGGATCAGTTCATCCAGAAGCTCAAGGCGACCGAGTGGATGAGCGACGAAACAACATCCAAGGCTGTTGAGAAGGTGCACAACATCGTGCAGAAGATTGGCTATCCGACCATTAGCCCCAACATCATGGACCCGGAAAGCCTCGAGTCCTTCTATCAGACCGTCAACATCAGCACCGAGGCATACTTCAGTAACGCCCTCTCTATGAGCGCTTTTGCTGTCGCCGATGAGTGGTCCGGCCTCGGCAAGCCCGTCGACCGCAACCAGTGGGGCATGACGGCGAACACCGTCAATGCTTACTACAATCCTCCTGGAAATGAGATTGTATTCCCAGCTGGCATCATGCAGTTTCCGGTCTTTGACGTCAATGTGCCTGCCTACATGTCCTACGGCGCTTTTGGGTCGGTTGCGGGCCACGAGCTCTCGCATGCCTTTGACTCAACCGGCCGGCACTTTGATCAGGCCGGGAACTTCACCGACTGGTGGGACGAGAGCACTGTCAAGGCCTTTGAGAAGCGAGCCGAGTGTTTTGTCGAACAGTATGCCAACTACACCGTCCCCGGACTTGATGGTAAGCCCATCCATGTCAACGGCCGGCTGACGCTGGGAGAGAACATTGCCGACGCTGGTGGGCTTTCGGCATCCTTCAAGGCCTGGTCGCTCCGCGCCGCCGAGAAGCCCAACGCCCACCTGCCTGGGCTGGGCCACTTCACGCAGAGCCAGCTCTTCTTTGTGAGCTATTCCAACTGGTGGTGCGGCAAGTCGCGCCCGGACACGGCCGTCAACCGCATCTACACCGATCCCCACGCCCCCAAGTTTGCGAGAATCCTGGGAACAATGGCCAACAGCCGTGAGTTTAGGGAAAGCTTCCAGTGCCAGAGCAAGGAACCAACCTGCGAGCTGTGGTAGGTGTGATGCAAATCACCTGCGCGAGGTGGTATGGGGAGCGGACTCGGCCCTTCGCTCCATCTAGGATCTCGTTCTCCAATATTTCTGTCACGCAGTCCGCATGGATAGTTACTGCCTTAGCTTTGCGCGATTGAACTGTATCGCAACAAATAGATGCCTGGAAGAAAATGGCCTATGGTAGTACCCAATTCAGAGATCAACCCAAAACTCATTACGAATAGCTTAGAGAGGCCTTTCCAGTATTCTACACATGCCTAAACACACGGAAAGACACTGAAAGGGCTATCGAGGACCTTTCTTGACCTTGGAATCGAATTTTAAACTCGGTCAAAAAAGGTAAGGAGTATGTAACTTACCAACTGGGCAGGCAGCACGATTGATAAAGACTCGGTAGGATAAGGTGTTCAGCTGCATTTAATATTCAATAGTCGGCCGCCGACCATTGGGTTTTGTCAAGATCTGGTATGCGTTGGCTCTAGCCCCTCTCATATCTGGCTTAGCTTGTCTTTTTGTGGCTTGATTGGGGTGAGCTGAGCTTGAGGCCCCCAGCTCTAGTCCCGGCGTGTTCAAAAGGCGACCAGACCTCGGTGAATTTGTCCTGAGGAGCTCAGTTGTTCATTCCCCGACAAGCTCCGCCGCCTGAAATGCTCGTCCACATTACCGCGCTGCTCCTATCCGCAGCCGCCCCGGCCATTTGCTGGGACGGCTTTGGCCACCAGACTGTTGGCTTCATTGCACAAAAGTACTTCACCAGCCAAGCGAACGCCACTGTCGGTGCCCTCATTGGTCTCAGCGAGGCATTCGATATTGGCGATGCTGCCGCCTGGGCCGACACCATCCGGGACAGAGACAATCTCCCCTGGTCCAAGAACTGGCATTTCATCAGTAAGTTCCGGAGTCGGCCCCCAGCACAGACCGATGTGAAACTAACCCGGCCAGATCCCAAAGGCGACGACCCAGAAAAACACGTCTGTGTTGTAAACTACCCAACCGACTGCGTCAATCAGAATTGCATCATCGCAGCCATGATGAATCAGGTTGGCAAAGCCCTAGTTCCAACTTGGCCGTGGAGGTGCATGACTCCATAGCAGAAGCAGGTTGCTGACATTGGAATTGGAATACATCAAGACCTCAATTGTGCTTGACACAACCAAATCATCAATGGAACGCCGGAACGCGACCATGTTCCTCCTACATTTCTTTGGAGACCTGCACCAATTCTTCCACACCAGTGGCTTCAAGCTTGGTGGCACGGCGGTGCGGCCTGTCTGCTGGGGCACGGATGCGCCGTGTGACGGCAACAGGAATTTGCACAGCGTTTGGGACTCTGCAATCCCGCGCAAGCTTCGAGGGTTACCTGAGGAGACGGACCGCTTCCAAGACAAAGCTGCTGCAAAAGCCTGGGCTGCGGATATTTATAACCGTCAGAAGGAGCAGGGCATCAGCACCGACCGTGTTTGCGCCAAGCTTGGCGGCCCGGACTGCATCCTGGACTGGGCCACCGAGTCGAATAAACTGGTGTGCAGCCATGGGTTGAAAAACGGCGAGGCCTGGATTCTGAGCCACGATTTGAGCAAGGAGTACTTTGACGAGAATGGGCAGCTGGCCGACACCCAGGTCGGCAAAGCCGGGCTTCGCTTAGCTGCTTGGATGAACGCCATTGCCAGCGCCCTGGGGTCTCAGGAGCGGCTTGGTGATGACCTTTGATGGCATCACACACCGCACGAGGCCGGCATCAATAATAGGAACGAAGGACGGGACGAGGTGAACTGATGCCACGCTATGAAGTACGTATCTCAGAAGCGAGAGGCCTTGCTATGCTACTTCAAATGACTCGGAGGTTTCAACAGCCGGCAATGATGTCTCGACGGCCCGGCGTGTTGTGATTTCTTCGACTTGGCCACCTCCCAAACTATTGAGAGCCTCCTGGATCTTCTTCGTGTGCAGATCATTTCCATAGTCCAAGACAAAATCCAGAGCATCCCAAAAATCCCGCAATTGCGAATCTTGATAGGCGCCGGGATCGACCATGAAGCCAGTAGGCCGAGTCATGGCCAGTACCAGTACTGGCCCCTCGAAGCGATGAAAGGGCCCGTCTCTACCCGCTGCCAATGATCGTATGCATTTGTTCTCCCCCCCAGAAGGTGACTTGGATTCTTGGACCGACCAAATCTCCAGCATGGACCGAGTCTCGCGGTTCCTCACGCGGTTCCTTTCACAGTGGAGGGCCTCTGGCGTCACTGTTGCTTCTGGAAAATCACCGTTGCGACCGAAGAAAGGCGCAGTCTCGGCCTCTTGGAAGGAAATGCCGGTATCCTCATCAACAAAGCCATCGATCTTGACCCAAACGAGAGCTGGCGTTGTGTCCTCACTCGGGAAGAGAATGCTCAGCACATGTTTCTGTTCGCTGGCCGGTTTGGGAGGTGGGGAGGCGAAGGCAGGGCAAATCAGCTCGTGGGCCGATGCATCACCGGACGCGCATGTACTTGAGCAGTAGAGTAGGACATGGCAATCCGGACATGAAAGCTCGGCGCGATTGTTGCACTGGGCACATAGAGGCACTTTGTCCATGGTCGGTGGAGAATGACGTTCTGGGTGTGTCCTTTGCGAGCTAACAATCAGAGCAGGTGATACTGCGCGCGGTTCCCAAGGTTTGAGAGGCTTTGGGGCAAGTGCTGGATGTTTTGATAATCGTTTGTCGTGAGGAACAGATCCTGTCAAAAAAGGCCAGATGTGTTGCAATGTGAGATTGAAATGTGGCGAAAGAGGAGAAGCAGTCCTTGGGCTTCAACCACTGTTGATTGGCCAGGAATCGGGCCAAATTTTCGGGCTTATATTCACCCCGCCCCGCCGGAGCGAGTGTGAGGTGCAATTTTTCGTCCAAGATGCAACTTTGAAAGTTTGACTTGAAGGCACCATTTGACTTTCATTGTACATGCATGAACTCTGCAAGCTCATTGGTTCATTTTCATGGGTATATCTGCCCTTCCAAGTACCTAGGTAGATAAGTAAGTAGAGATAAAACAGCCCTTATACTGTGTGAATTTATACACCTCAAGGAGGAAATGCATGAAGTAAGGCATATCTGTCTCGGTGAAATACTTAGGCAAATATTCTAGATTTAAAGGATAAGAACTTCCTCAACGCCAGCCCAACTAAAGTACTATATACTAGCTATACTTAAACCCCCCTGCACCTGGACGGCTGAAGCTATGCTTTCATGGCTTAACGCCGCTTTATTTGAGAGTGGAGGCCTTGTTATAGGATGGGTTTGTCACATGTAAGTGCATCGTTGCGGCCTCCTATTCCACTGGCAGCCAGCAAGATCGCAGGCAACCTTGGAAAAAAACCACTCTATTCCCACCGACATGCACATGGCTCCGTTCATACCCATTGCGTTCACTGTCAAGGTCATCACAATATAGTATTTTGAGATATTCTCCAACAACAACTCTGAAAGGGATACATCACGCTTGCGTTCATATGCATGGGGTTACCGGTTTCTTCATCAATAATCATCTCCACGACTGATGACCTCCTTCCGCGTGGGCCGAAGGAGAATTGTCTAGCCCACAACAATTAGCAAATGTGCGCACGCTCATGTACAGACATAGACTCAACGGGTCAGGGTCACTAGCCCTAGGGACGCAGAGGTAGGGTAATTAAGACGGGTAGCTTGGTACTTACGTGCTCGAACTGGGCCGTGTAGGAGCCTTTCTTATCTACAAGCGGCGGATAGTCCTCAACAATACCCTTGTTGACAAGATGATTCAACTTCCCAAGGTCAGCGGACTGCCCCGCACTCATTTTTGAAGCAGACTCACCCCGAGGAGATATTTTTCCTGGCCTAGTCGGTCGAGATATCGCCTACAGAACGGCAGGGTGCCAAAATTCTTGTCAATGACACTGAGAAGCGACTTTGCCGAAGAGAGGTGCAAGGTCGTGTTTGGTGCGTCCCGTCTTTTTGCGTAGTGGGAGACTTCTCCCTGGTCGATAACATAACCGAGGCCTGTGCTGCCAAAGGTTTCAATAGCAAAGGCCTCCCCTTCTTCCATCTTAGTGTCGTCATTCAACTTGACGATGGGCACCTGCTTGCTTCCGTGAATGCTGTACCTGTCAATCGTATGGCCCATCAAGTTCCGGATTGCTTTCACAGGGTATATCTTTCCTGCAATCTCGACCTCATAGCTCTCCATGGTCTCCTGGATCGCCGCACCAATTTCGCCCAGGCGGGCATCAATACCGGCCTCTCGAACGCCGGTGTTAGTAGCGTCCTCGACGGCGGCAAGCAGGTTATCGTATTTGTGCTCAAACGCCATGGTGAAGGCGCTATCGACAATGCGTCCATTGACATGCACACCAATGTCCACCTTGAGGACGTCGTCCTGACCCAGTACTGATTTGTTTCCTGCGTTGGGCGAGAAATGCGCGGCAATATGATTGAGGTTGAGGCCAGTTGGAAAGCCCATACCGGCAACCTTGGCGTCGCCTTCGTCAAGGCCGTCGTGGCCCACCAAGGCTCTAACACTGGCCTCGATGCCGTCTGCAATCTCGATTAGGGTTTGGCCAGGCTTGATGCTTTGTCGAGCCCACTTCCTGACTTGGCGATGTGTCTCGGCTGCGTGCCGATAATCTGTCAAGAAATCGGCATTCATGTTGTCCAGGTATCGCTTTTCTTCGCTGGTGGTACGATACCGATTCTCGTCAACATAGTCAACTTCCTCGCCCTTGGGGTAGCTGCCATTTGGGAACAGCTTGCACATCAAGACCCTTGGCGGGTCAGACTGGATAGTTGGAACAGTTTTATTTTTCTTCCTGGGCTTTCTCTTCTTCGTCTTCTTCTTAGTGGCAGATGTTGTCGGGGCGGTGTGTTCGTCTACCTCGTCTCCGGAGACGTCGCTGTCATGGGCTGCTGCATCGTCGTTGGTCTTCGGCACGGCTTGGGCGCTGTTGTTGACTAAGGCTTGGAGGTTGTTGTTAGTTCCAATCTATCTTGGGGGTTGTCACGTCGGCAAGCGGAAATACCAAGAAGCAAGGTTGGATCCACTTTGGCCGAAGCTGCCATCCATGTTGTGTTCATGGTTTCAAATCGATAGCGATGAGCAGTTGTGGGTATATGGCCTCTTTCTTGATATCAGTGACCACGGTCAAATTTGCAATCGCAAAGAGAAATGGCAAGAAACACAAACTATCGTGAGCAAGATTTATTGCTCCCAAGTTCCCTCGAGCAAAAAATGGAAGGAGCCCCACTATTTTTTGAGGCTCCTGATAAGTTTGCGAAAGGGCGCGACCAGGTTGTCAATTGAAAGGCGTATGCACATTACTAGAAACAATACGCATTAGGCCCGCACAGTGAAGTACAGAGTACTCCTGCTCCGCAGCAAATGGGAAGCGAATGAACAGGTACTTTTACTTGGAGCGGCAACGGCAATCAATTCGGGTCGGAAATTAATAGAACAGCAAGATGTCGACTCCTAACTACACACCATACTCACTCAATATACGCCGCCCTACATTACCTGACAAGGCCGGGTTGTAAAGAATGTAGCATAACACGCTTGAAGGTATGTTTTCTACCTTGGGATACTTGCCACACCACTGTAAGGCATGGATACCAATTGCACACCACTTATAGCCTTGTACAGGCCCAGCCACCGCAACACACTGTAATAGTATTGAATTGGCTGCCATGGAGTGCGACTGTGGCAGTGGTGTGTGGCCCAAAGGCGGTGAGTGGAAAATGGAAGTACATAGTGGAAAGTGACAATCTGCATAGTGCACCGTTACGCATCTCTACTTTATAATGACTTAAATCTCGTCATGGGCCGATACTTTTGAGTAGAGGTCATATATCAGGCAGGAGTTGGCGGCATGCACAGGCAGTCGCCATTACATGAACTAGACCTTTATTGAACCTAACCGGTATTGCTTGAGGCAGAAAAACGCGATAAATCCGTTTCCGTGGCATTTGAGTCTCCCGTTTCTCTCTGGACTGCATGTCTTGATGCTGTAGCACCATGCAGAGAAGAGCGGAAACAACGTCTGGGGTCATATTGGAGGCTAGTTGCCTGATCAGCCAAGATAACTTAGGCAGGTGGATAAAAGACGGGTACCCGGCTCACCCATAGAGCCGAGGCATTGCGCGCGTGCACCCCGTGTGAAATAAATGTTGGATGTGCGATGGGCTCGATATTTTGGTAGATGTTGGACCGATTGGGTGAGCTGGGTTTGTTTCTTTTTCTGCAGAAACTAAATGCATTGCTACCTACCTCCTTTCAAATCTTCCATAACACCTGGGTGGGTGAGGAGAGAAGCTGGGGTGGCGAATTTCCGCCTGTAGAAAATGAAGCTATGACTCATCCGATAGACATAGTATCTGTTTCTATTCGCTAGATATGTTTCTCGAGACTGCAACTAGATGTGAGTCACATGCTTTATGCAAAGTTGAGAGACGTCTCGAGCAGCAGAGAAACTCCGAAACTAGATACGTGGTATAAAGACCCATTAACCCCACCCCATTCGTATCCAAATAAACTTGCATCATTTCAATTGTTTCATTGACACCGGCACACAATGAGCGGACGAAAGACCATTGACTTCTACGACCTCGATGCATCGACTCTGACGGATTCAGCAAGAAACTGTTACGCGAGTATAGCGGGATCCCCGAGGATGAAATTCACGATCATGCCGAAGCCGTTGTAAGTTGCGGCTTGGACAGCAGCGTGACACGATCATTCCAGCTAACATTACCGCGCGAACAGAGGAGAGATCCATTCAAGGTGGCTCCATATCATTGCATCGGAATGTTTCAATTCCTTGACCTGAGTTTGAAGACAATGGATATCTACCAAGAAGTTCTTGATCGCGTGAAACATGGCGACAAGTTTTTAGATCTCGGCTGCTGTCTTGGCCAGGAGATTCGTCAACTTGTCTCGGATGGGGCACCCTGCGAAAATACATTCGGCTCTGACCTCTACTCGGGCTTTTTCGCGTTGGGCTACAAGCTGTTCAAAGACGAGGACCGACTCAAGACCATCTTTATTGCTGCCGACGCGTTCCACGAAACGTCACCTCTGACCGAGTTGGCAGGGCGGATGAATATCGTCTACACCGGGGCCTTCTTCCACTTATTCAGCCTCGAGGACCAGGAGAAGATGGCACTTCGAGTGTTACAGCTCCTCGCCCCCAAGCCAGGGTCATTGGTTATCGGACGGCAAAGCGGTAGCGAAGATGCAGGAGCATTCACCCGATCTGGGGACACCAGTGGGAGAACCCATTTCCGACACAATGTACAAAGCTGGAAGGAACTATGGGATCGCGTTGGGAAAGCTGATGGGAGCCGGTGGTCGGTTGAGGCCAATTTGGATGCTCCCGAGTTCACTTTGATCGCTCCCACCGGGAAGTCGATGGATCTGCAGAACAAGATGAGCGCTCATGAACTGAGATATATCATCCGGCGATTGTAGTCGTATTTCAAAAACGTCATTCTTGCGGGATTAGTCCAAATGTGGAGGAAAGCGAACTCAATTCCGGAGCAATAGCATGTCCCCCGGAATGAACACTTCCATCGTGCCAACGACTTGACATGAAACTTTTTCGTCTGGCCTTTACGTCGGTATTGGTAGTGTTGGGAGTTTGCTATTCTGCGCCCGTGGTAAAAACCCTCAATGGGACCTATCTCGGCCGTCACCTCCCGGAATTTTCACAGGACCTCTTCTTGGGAATTCCGTTTCCCAAAGTAGATCGCTTGCGAGATCCTGCCCCGTGGGATGTGTCGTAGGATGGTTTACGCTCGGCTGAATACTACGGTTCTATCTGCCACTGAGGGACCGACGCTCTCATCATTCAATGCACCAATATTACCCGAATATCTGAGGAATGCCTCAATCTCAACATAATCCGTCCCTCCCAGAGCGGATTGAAGAACATGGCCAAGCTTCCTGTTGTAGTCTGGCTGTTTGGCGGGGGGTTCGTTGTGTGTATTCTCCAGAAATAAGCTCCGAACAGCAAGTTTTGATAACCTATTAGCTACCTAGGGTGTATTTGGCGCTGATCTCAACTCCAACTATTCTTGGATTGCCCAACAAAAATGTGGCCCAGCAGATGCCCGTGATAGCTGTGACACTAGACTACCGCGTTGGCTTCTTCGACTTCCTGGGCGGAGCCGACGCAGAGGCCGAGGGCAGCACAAATTTGGGCCTCAAAGACCACAGCGCACCCAGTCCGCCTTACCCACTGCTCGGGCCCGAAGACTAGTTGTGTCAGGCTATGCATACTGCAGACCTTCGCTGCAGTGCACATTATTGACGAGTAGCAGCTATCCTCGGAGACTTTCCGTTGATTTACGGTCGCCGAACCTTGGCTAGAAAGTTTACCAAGCTTGGAATGACGGCGTATTCATACAGGTACGTGTTTCGGCTTTCGGTCACATCAGTCACACAATGAGGTTAGCTCCCTTTCGCCCCAACCCGTGTCTAAGCCTTAGGATAGCACCGCACTCTGGACCGGCAACAAGAGGTCACGCAGTCTCAAGGGGCACGCCTGGCAGCTATATAAGGGTTCGAGGCATATGAAGGGATGAAAAGGACGTCAAAGCAATGAGAATGGCATCGTTGGTGAAGAACATCAAAATCACAGCTATTGTCTACTAAAGAGACAATACAAGGTAAGACATTAGTACATTGGAAAGCAGTAAATCTCCTCCTTAATCACCGGTGATCTCCAAATACCATGAATGAAAAACAGGTCCGGGTGGGCGGAATTCCTACCCCCTTAGCCAATTAGAGGCTTGCTGTTTGGAGGAAGCGTGATTTTGAACACAAGCGCTTGTTGATCGAGGTCACATCCGGACGCGTCCTTATACGGAACTTTGCCAAAGTTGATGAAGCCTGTAATCAGATTAGCAACTTGCATTGCGGCCAACAAAAAATAAGCCCCCGGGCCTAGTTACGCCATACCGTTTTGAGTGATGAAGTCATTGTCTGAAATAGTAAAGAGGAAATATTCGTCATTTTTGTCTTTCTCATCATCCCCATCCCCGTTGACGGGTACCAGAGCAAGACTTTCCCATTTCTCATTCAGGAGACCGGATGTCGCTGGTGGCCCATTGTGAAGACCAAACCGTCCAAGTTGTGCGTTGATATTGTAGTCAATGAATGAGCAGAGAGTTGCCGGTACAATATCAACGTTGATAATACCATCTAAAACTTCATGTTAGTTTTGAGTGACGGCTCAGAGTTTGGACTTCCAACTCACCACTGTTCGCGATTGTTGTGTTGAAAGCATCGTGCAATGATCCCTTCACGTTTGTTGCTTTAGAAATGTCAATCACGTCCACATGCCGGTAAACGGAAGTCGGATCCGCCGTGCATGCACCCACAGACGAGTCTCGTGGGAGGATCAAGAACTGAGAGTCAGACACAAAGTGGATTTCGGATTGCGCTGCCACTTTTGTCTTCCCAGCTGCATCCACAAAGACAGGCAATGGGACCACATATTCCGCGTCGTATTTTACAATGGTCTTCTTTCCGCTTGCGGAAGTCGAGTATCTGAGAAACCTGGCGTAACGCCGGGTGGCCGCGTTGCTGCCACCTTCGCGCCGACCAGCCGACTGGAGAAGGACATAGAGCCACTTTCCATCTGGGCTGGCTGTAAGACCCTCAAAACCTTGATTGTTCTGGCGACCCTGTGTTGGGTTGATGGGAGCTGGGTGTTGATCTGGTGAAAAGATGGGCGGTGTGTCGGAACTGAAACTGATGTAGGTGTGAGTAAACTTGTCACCCGACCTAGCAGAGGCATTCACCCCAGCCCTGCTGCCCCAGAAGGAAATATTTTACCTAGGCTTGCCGACTCTCAAAGGCAGAATTGCGTCCGGAGGCCGTATTGCCTCCACCATTTTGCCATTTCGATCGAATTTGTAAACATAGGGGCCATATTCATCGCTGATCCAGAAACCGCCGTCTTTGTTCAGAACCAGACCTTCAGCATCAATGGCGATGCGCTTCCCCCCCTTGCCAGCCCCCCCAAAACCGTCGCCAGCATAGGTTGCGGCGGGTAGAGTAGGAAACCCTGGATAATCGAGCCCGCCGTTTTGGTCGGCATCAAGCCCAGTGCAAAACTCGCCGTCCGGCCCGGTGAGTAGGATTGTGTTATCGTATTTGAACCTGACGTTTGGCGGCGATGCTGTGTTCCCACTTGCCGGAGTAAATGTGACATCAAAAACATGGACTCTCGGGATGGTGTTCTGCGATCCTTGTGTGTTCCATCCCCTGTCTGGCAGGCCATACAGTTTGCCGGTGTAGGTACCTTTCTTCTTTTTCCATTGACTAATGGCAATCGAAGACCCAATACTGACCGTGTCATTAAACTTGTCAACCGCATCAGCAGATACAAACCCGTAACCAGAAAGCTCGTTGTATTTGTAAACCTTGTTGTGACAGGTTGTCGAAGCGACGGGCTGAATGGGTAGGCGGCGCGGAACGTTGGGGACCGTGGCTGCGATGCTCAGAGGCAATAGCCCCAACAAGGCACCCACAAGTATATGTGGAGCAATCATCGTGGCGGTTTAGACGGATTGGCGTGGACAGCAACGAGGGAACACACCTCAAAATTCCATATCGCCGACTGGAAGGGGAGTTGCTTGATGCTGGGTACTTATGTAGGTGAGGCGAGCACAAGCAGGCTGACTGGGATTCCCCTGGTGGATAAGAAACATGATCTTCTTTCGGCTTAGCTGCATCCAGCTGTTCGTGCTGGCGAACGTGCTTGGGTTGACTTCAGAAGAGCCGTGGAGCAATCGGTGACCAAGCTGGAATAGCTCAGTTGTTTCTTCAGCTAGTTGAAAAGGACACCTGAAAGGTTGAGCTCTGAAGAACATGTGGCTGTACGCCGTCTTGTGATTGGAGGGTTTTGGTAGTCTATGCGGGGAACTTGTGGGGGAGTTACATCAGGCATGACACCATGGCAAGGGTTCTGGGACCGTCTGGACCAAAAGGATGACCGCGTGTAAAATTCGTAATTCTAATCCTTCCCGGCATCTTGAACGGGAGCAGGGTTTCAGCGTCCAAGCGGAACCCTAATTCGCGCATTCATGTTTAGGAAGTTGTGCTCAGGCTGGTCGGTGGTTTGCTCTTCATCTTTATCTGGGAGTCACGGGGACGCTCCAACTCTAAGGCTCGCGTGCCGCGACTAACGCTAATACAATATCTCTTGTTGTCTCCATCCCGTCTACCAGTGCCAGCTGTACTACCCTAGGGTAACGACCATAACCTTAAGGTGGCCTATGAGGATGGAAATTCCTCTTCTGCTTCTACCATCTCCTTACCTTAATTAGCCTTACTTTCAGTTCTGACTGATCTGACAGACCCAAACAGAGCTGGGAGCCGCTAGCCCCACTATAGCGGCAGAAGCGACTAAGATTCAGCGACTTTCTTCACTATTGTATGATACCCGGGACAGAGGAAAGTGAGATAAATGTTATTGAGGATCTAGTGAGATTATATCAAATCAACAGGTATTTAAATTGCAGTTATTAGTTTGGAACATTGACGGATAGCGAAGAAGTCAATTGCACCAACATGCCCGTTCAGTTAATCAACGAGCTTGTTGGTCTGTGCCGCTGCCTATTTTAGGACAACGCGTCTGTAGTCAGCGGATTATAACCACCTTTGTCATCCATACAACCGTCTCTTACTGCTGTATAAGAGCGTGTTCCAGAATGTTGGTTCCCCCCCACTTGTTACCTAACAAGTAAAAAGGTTGGAAAAGTTATTCCAGTTCTACCATTTCGGCCACCTCCCGAAAAGGTAGATATTTACACTTATTAGATCTAATCCACACCTCTCCATACCTCTCTATGCCTCCCCATATACACTAAAATCCGGTCATTGAAATCTAAGTATTATACCAAGCCACGCTAAGCCTTCTTACTCTTCAAGAAGCAGCCTTTTCATACTAGATAGCCAACAAGTAATATTTCTACCCGCTATAAGGCCCCTATCGTTACAGGGTATTTATTACCGGCAATTGCTAGGGGGGCAGTACTGACCCATATTTTCAGGTCATTCTGCCAGCTATAAGTTTAAGCCCCTCTACGCACACATTGTCAGCTGTCAAAAACCCACCCAAAATCGCACTAATACAATGCATCAATTAACACTTTGAACACCACAACAACAGGATCACCAACGTAGTGCCCTGGCTAGGAAAAAACGGTCTTTGAGTGCCACGCAAATGCCGCGCAATTGAATAACGCAGGCCTGGCCCTGAAAACGCCAAATCAGCACTCTTTGAAGTGCCACACGATATAACTACATAGGTCCTGGGCCTACAAAACGCCGAATCCACACTCTTTGAAGTGCCAGATCAATCCAGGCCCAGTGCACTAGTGGTTGACCGTATCTCGCGACCACTTCGAGTAACCTCTCTTACCACTGGAGGTTCCGAGGGGCTAGGTACAGGCCTTTTCTTGGTAACAGATGGCTCCTCGGCACCTCCATTGATTAGCAGTCGGCTCTTGGGCTTGCTCTTGATTGTCAGCTGGCTGGCCCTACAAGTGATGGGGTAATTGTGGGCATCACACAAGTGGTGGGCAGTTGGATCACTCAATTAGCATGCGGGCTGGTATGGCACCTGGCTGGCAGGGAGGGTCAAAGGCGGTGTGGACTTTTGAAGGCGGTGAGGGTCGGGGAGTGTGGGCCCGGGATTTTCCTCATACATAACCCTAACCCTTCATCGGACTACTGCCCCCCTAGCAAAAGGGTACTGCCCCCCTTAGCAATTACCTTATTACCTTACCTTTCTTCTTCAGCATATATACCACCTACACTATAGCGTATTCGCCATATCTACACCTCACGGCTTGGCAATAGAACCAACAAGCCAGGGCAACAAGCAAGCACTACTGGAACAGAATTGGTTTTTCGTGTCGTATTTCAGAACGCATACCAAGGCTCCGAATGACTCGGTTTCTTTGCTAAAAAAGAAAAAAGGGAGCTTGTTGGGCCGAATGGAAAACAAGGCAAGGACAAATAAGTAGGGGGAACCGGCATTCTGGAACACGCCCTAATTCCTAGTATAATAATGTCTTTCTTTTTTCAGTGTCAACAAACACCATACCCTTACAGTTTTATTTGATCTCTTTTCCTGCTGGAGGTCTGGGAAACCAAACTGAGTAGCTGGGTGAACCAAGGGTCAGCTAACACCTAATTATTGTTATTTAGTACTTGGCAAGATGTTAATATTCAAGCACTCGAGCATTGGAGCATTGGAGCGGCCAGGAAAATGCGTCAGCGGATCTAGAAATGGCTCTGATCTATTTAGTGAACACTACACCAAAGAGTAATATAAATAGGTAGCTAAGAGGGCGTAATGTGAATGAAGACATCATAACTGGCTGGATGGGGCCAGGGCTCCTTACTAGAATCCCTGCAGAGCACACAGAAACCCGCGGCATAGCTACACTTTTTGCGCAGTCATTTGTACTTGAAAGGGTACGTGGTCGTGTATCGAGAGGAGCTAGTTACTACCAGTTATATCAGGTCGTTATTCCGATAATTTATGTTCTTAGATGTTCAAGTAATGTATCGCCCATATACTCTCAAGACGGCGATTGTGTGAAGGTAGGGGATCGTGCGGCGTAAAAGGTTCGATCTTTTTCTCTCGTTTTGGAGGGCAGAAACTAACACGTAAACCAAGCCTTTGCTAGGGATTGGACCCTATATAACTTCCACAAGATTCGCTGTCCTAATCCTTAATTTGCAAAACACTCCGCACCCCCCATACGTAACCCTGAAAGAAGTCA
The DNA here is from genome assembly GCA_030549175.1 of Lasiosphaeris hirsuta. Taxonomy (NCBI): domain Eukaryota; kingdom Fungi; phylum Ascomycota; class Sordariomycetes; order Sordariales; family Lasiosphaeriaceae; genus Lasiosphaeris; species Lasiosphaeris hirsuta. The sequence goes on from JAUKUA010000009.1 coordinate 669,319, forward strand.
GCGCAACCCTGGAAATGGTCTAAACGGGGCGAATACCACTGCACTGTCAAGCCAGCTAGAGCGAAAGAAATTGACAGAATAACACTAACCCTATAGTATAGCTTGTATATAGGCGCCTCCTCCACCCTTTTGGAGCCTTAAGGTAACGATGAAGTTGGGGCTATAAAAACCGACGATATGTAACTCCAACTCTGACACTTTTAGAGCGGAGCAACGGAAAAAAGGGGAGTGATCGAATTGAGTATACTCCAGCTAAGAGAGCAAGGCGCGTGAGCGCCGAATATATGCAAAAGAGAGTGCGCTATGCCAAGGACCCAGGCTCCCAGTCACAGCTGTGGCTGCGCGCAGAGCGCTGTGCCACACCCACCACAGTTATGGACACCAACATTTAAGGTTAGGCGCCTTCTACAGGTCTGACAACATTTGCGTCATCAAGATAGCCTACATTATCAGACTGTGAAAACTGCGGTGATGTAATTTTGTTTACATATAATTTTCTGACTGATACATTCACGAAAACACTCGGGCGCTACCAGTGACTTGAAACAACTCTGAAGCGCGTCCAGAGTTTATTCATCCATCCGGTCCTGACGGTTACAAATGTGGTGCGAGACGCTACTTTGCAAGCTACTCTCTAAATGGCATGTGACTGTTGTCATCCGAGATGAACAGGGGTAGAAGTGTGTTTCCGAAGACTATTGACAGTCCAATGAAGAGCATTTGGCACGAATGAACCCTGCCAAGAAGCACGCACTCTGAAATTTGACCTCGCATTTTTCTCAGTCCGAGCATCCGTGCCTACCACCCTACCTGATCACTCCTCGTGGCCGACCAAGTCATCAATTCTGAGGCTCCACTGACTGACCCAGTAAAGTTGGCTTGGGCGGCGTTAGCCTCGAGTGCTATTGGCCTAAAATGCAAAATGAGGAGTCATCCATGCACATCTCAGCCACTTGTGTCAGACTAGGCCAGAGGCTGGTTTCTTGTCCACATCGCCTTCCACCCGCCACTGCCTCGATTTTTGGGCGTCAAGGCAGCATCGGAATGTCGGTTGGTGTTCGAGAATTGCGAGCCTGCGATAAACAAGAGTGGGTAGACTAGAAAAACTTTGGGTAAATTGGAATCAGGGCTGGGACGTTTTCATTTCGGATAACTAATTGGGAGCAGCAGCGTCTGGTACATTTCTCCTGCAGACATGAGTCGCGCTGCAGCTAGCGGTGAATTCCCGCTCGGCAACCTCGCCCCAGCTTCGGATACTCGGTGGGCGCCGAGTCTGGCGAACGCAGACGATAGACCCGGGCCGGACCGCGTCTACGAACAGGTTGACAGCCAGGGTTACTCCCGTCCACCCCACTCACACGATCGAGCATTTCCGGACACATCCTACGACTCATCACGGCCCGTGTCGTCCCATCGCCAGTCCATACCTCGGCGCTCAGATGACGAAGTCACGCTTCTGCAGAAGCAGCAGGCCTCGCCGTCGACATCAAGCTTCTTCCGCTCTCTCACCTCAAAGACAGCGCATTCACCTCAATACGGCGCTCCGTTCTTTGCAAAAGAGGTTCCGAATGCTCGGACCAGCCCGGTGTCGTGGAGATGGAAATCGTCATGGAACATGTATCTATTTTTCGCGTTCGGTAGCGCGTGCGCCCTTGGCCATCACTTCTACTACGCGGCACTCAACGGGAAACCGGCCACTGACCAGCTTCAAATGCTGCGCTACGGCATGGTGTTGGCCTTTGCCTCAAAGGCAGGTCTGAGTGCCGCTGTGGTCTTGGCCTTTCGGCAGCGTGTGTGGACCACTGTGCGGACCAGGCTGCTGTCGGTTGCTGCACTTGACACACTCTTTGCCGCAACCGAGGACGTGGCAGCATTGTGGAACTGGGAGATGGTCAAGAATGCCAAGATAGCGGTTGCTTTGGCCGTGTTTGTGTGGTACGTTGATCCGAGCCAACCTTCTAGCTACACCGACGACGAGCGTCCGCTGACCATGTTCAATTGGCAAAAGGGTCGCACCCTTGTCAGTCATTCTGTCAGCAAACACACTGCTGGTTGAGCCGTCCACAGGCATTATCGAGGACATGTGTGCGGGTGTCCGCACTCTCAACTTCACCTTCGAGGAGACGTACGAATGGCGAAATCCGACTCGAATATCGAAACTGTATGAACTGCCCTTGAGTCTGTGGAATACTACGAAGTCGTCTGATTCCGACTCGGACCCCTGGTTTGACTACTATACCGCCCCCTATCCGACTCTCGAGCAGACGGCCACCATCGGCGCTTTCCTGGAACAAACAATAATGAGGACGAACGCCCAGCTGGAGACTTGCGGCAGTGGCTGGAACTGCACCTTTGACATCCAGTTTACCGGCCCGGGATACAAGTGTACCGAACTGGCTAGTGGCGTCGGCTCCAAAGCCAAGAACCTCACACAGGAATCGGGGAGTATTGCACCGCCCTTCGACATGGACATCATCCTACCCGAGGGCCCTTACAGCTACTACACGTTCGCTACTGGCGGCGAATACTCGACGGTGCAAATGAAGGACGTCGGCATCGGGGGGATACCGAAGACTCCCCCGCCGTATCCCAAAAACTTTGGCGCCTTCCGCACTGAGCCCATTGTGTGGGTTGGCTACGCCCAGATTGCTGATCCGTCCAAGCCCGTCCCGACCGATCCGGCATCCCCCGAATGGAGCACCGCGTTTATCCCCAAGCTCTTTGCTTGTGAGAACTACGAGTCTTCCTACACGGTCCGCTTCAACTACTCATCCGGCACCCAGTCAACAACGACTACCAACCTCACATTTCACTCGCCCGTCGTCAACACCACCTACATCCCGAACCTGGACGCCAACGACGGCACGGCAGACAATATCACGGCCGTCCCCGAGTCAAACTACATCCTCCCGGTAGACAAGGCACGCTACCGCCGAACGGCTGCCTATCACTCGCTCGGATTCATGCTCCGCCAGTTTCTTAATGGCACAATCAGCATTGACAAGTCCTTGGTCAACCCCATCGTCAACACGGCCGCCATCCAGACGAAACTCCTCGACCCCCAAAGCAACTTCTTCCCCCGCCCCAATCTCCAGGAAATGGTGCAGCTATTCTACGAAGATATCATCCTCTCCATGCTGTCGCAGGCGCAGTTTGCGGCCGTGGTGTGGGCGAAAAAGCCGGATGAACAAACAGGGACCGTGCTGAAGGACAGTGCCGACTATTTGTACCCCTGCGTCAAGTCGCGGACGGCAAACATGTACAAGTACCACGTCCGCGATCTGTGGATTGTCTACAGCATCGCTATTCTGCTCGCGCTGGTGGGTGTTGTCACGGGGAGTTGGGCCATGGGAGACAACCAAGGTGGATTGAGGGATACCAGGTGGTCCAGCATCGTTGCCACCACACGCGGGCCGGCGCTGGATAACGTTAACTGGGAGGGAAGACCCGGGGAGGGAGAGAATGTGACGGAAAATGTGAAGAACCTGAAGGTGGGATACGGAGTTCTACAAGCGCCCATGAATGGAGGAACGGCGAGCTCGACGGGCTGGGACTTGGATGGGAGAAGATATGGATTTGGATTGGAGGGCGATGTGAGGCAGGTAAGGAGGGAAGGAAGCGTTTGGAAGATGGCCTCTAGAACAGGTTTGGGTTGAAGGCCATGCGTGCATCATCAACCCCGCCACATTTCGAAAACAACATTACCACTTTGCTCGCTAGAAAATCTTGCCCTCTTTGGATACATTCTCGACATGTCTCGGCAGGCTTTTCGTCAAAAGTCAGCTGCTTACACTCGGCGCGCACGTTGTCGAGGGCCTTCTCCCTTGCCTCTTCAATCTCGGTGCACACATAGTTCTCAAAGTCCTTGATGGGCACCTTGTTCCGGAACACTTCGTCAATCTCCTCCAAGGTGCGGCCCCTAACCTCGTGGAGCAGGAAGTACACAAAAGCTGTGACGATGTGGCCGGCGGGAAACCAGACCAAGCCATACTTGGGACCCCAGTTGAGCCTTGAAGGGCTGATGAAGTAGGGTGTGGTGAAGGCGGTGAGCCAGCCGGACGAGAAGCTAACAGCGGTTGACAAGCCAAGGGTGTATCCACGGAGATGCTAACTCGGGATCTCGCTGGCCACAAGGTAGACGTAGGGCTCGAGACTAAAGTTGAATACAAAGAGATAAATGCTGACGATGACAATGAGACCCACACCCATGCTGCCAGCAGAGAGCGTGGGCGAGGTGTACAAGGCAGCCATGACGAGCATGCAAATGGTGCAGACGGCACACCCTATCAGTATGATGCGGCGGCGGCGGCCGACCTTTAAGTATAAAATACCACCCATTCCCCTGCCTAGGCTTTCCCAAACGACAATACTGAAGCACTATCAGGTCACCTTGCAAAGCTTCAAGTTGTTCTGAAGGGCCCACCCTTCCGATCCAGTACTTGACTTGGACCAAAAAACATCATCAGGGTCGTATTTCTTCTTGATCCTCAACACTCTAGGGTACACGGGCCCCCAAAAGGCATCCTGCCAGTTTGGCTCGTTGACATCGCCCTAGTGTGGCAGTAGTTAGCTCCCGTACGTTTGAGACGTGGTCATTGACACGGATACTGCTCACTTCGTTTGAATACACAGCACTTTTGGGCGTGACGGCGCGGAGAATGCCCCCCAACTCAGTTGTGACCCTTCTTTCAGCTTCTGTCCGCTGCTGTGGTGACATACAAGGAGGTGGCAGATATAGGAAGATTTGGATGTCGGCCGTGTCTCGCCACACGGGGTGGACAGCGCTCAGCTTTTGTTCTGGGTCCTTAACCTTATTCCCTGGGTTGACAAGATGTCCGCCGAACAGTACCTGGCCTGGATACTTGTCGCTCATCTTTCGGAAGGCGGCCACAATGTCATTTCCACGCTTCTTGACATCCTGCTGTGAAATCATACGACCACCAAAATAGGCGCCCAAGCCTGAGCCGTGGAAGGCATTGTACCACATGTCTTGGTACAAGTCGCCAAACTTTGGAAATGTCTTGACCTCTGTTGTTGTAAAGTTTATATTGGCGCCTCGTAGTCTTTCGAGGAGGGGGTCCACAACCGCATTGAACTGCTGTGTTGTCATGTTTGGCGCCACAAACGGCTGAGCAATGAGGGAGCCCTCCTGCATGGCGTACCAAACATACATTCCCGCGGCGGTGTACGTCGGCGCCATTGTGTGCCAGATGCGGACCCCCTCCCAGAACCTGTCGCCTGTGTCGGTGATAGTGAGGCCCATGCCGGTTACAGGCATTGTTGGGTACGTCTTCAACGTCACCGAAGTCACCACAGCGAATGTGCCCATGCCGCCTCCTTTCAGCGCCCAGAAAAGGTCGGCATTTTTCTTTGCGTCGGCCGTTACCACTTCGCCGTTGGCGAGGACAGCATCAAAGGATATAGCGTGATCCGAGCCTGCCTAGGTGTTAGTGACACACTAGGTACCTAGCTATTGGGTGCAAATCTAACTTACCAACTCCATAATGCCCTGATAATGGTCCTTGCCCACCACCTTGCACAAATCCGCCTGCGATCCCCACTGTCTACCGCGGGATGTCAGCTTCTTTTTTCAAGTCATCCCCTGTGTAATTGCAATTCTGTTGGGAATGATGTGAGACTTACAGGACATTCGCCGCCCAAAACGTCAAGATTCCTTGGCCAAGCTTCGGCGTACACGTCCTGAAACATGACACCGGCGCCGACCTTGACAACGCCGCTGCTATGGCCATCGCAGAGACTACATTTGCTCTCAAACTTGATGGAATTAAGGCGGTGTGTGTTGATGACCAGCGCTCCGTACCCTAGATCTTTGGTTAGATAACTTTTTTTATCATTTCAAGGGAAGGGAGCCCTCCCGGTTGACCGTCCCATGAAACAGTGTCCCGTGTTCCTTATGATCAACCTGAGTTTTTTGTTTCGAGCAAAGTTGACCCCGGCTACCACATCGTCTGCACTGTTGGCAAGAATGGCATATTGTGATAAAAATCCAATTGAGCACACATCTGGGCACCCAGCAGGCGGGCCAGGTTGTCCTGTCGCCGTGTTGGGCTCACATGTGCTGTTGCTCCAGAGTGGAATCATTGGAATCACGGCCTGGTCGGCCCTAGCTTTAGGGTCAGCACAAAAGCACTATCGGCAAATCATTTCCCACATTGCACCTACGTCCAGCTCGCATTGGACCATTGCGATGCTACCTCCACACATTTGCTTGGGTTTTTGGTCGGGGTGCCTTCAAAGCTATCGTAGCAAACTGCCCCTGGAGGTATGGCACGAACGAGTCGACTGCCCACGGTGCGGTTGAGAGTGGTCCATTCGGCGGTCGACGGCCAGCACGGATCCCCAGGGTAGCATTTGCACTCTGGTTGCACCGTGCTAGAAAATGACTCTCGCACATCTACCAACGGCTGGGATGCCAAAGTATTGGTAGCGGCAAGGGCCACCAGCCGCGCTATGTTAGCTTTCATGACTTTCTTGGGCTCAGGCGGATCGGGCGAGATGGTCAAGGACTTGAACAAAGCAACACCTCTCCCCCCCCATTGTCGGAAGATACAATAGAATTTATACTAACACTGGTTCCGTAACGACATGGCTTGGACAATGTAATGTTGTGGCACGGGAAATGAGCAGCTCCGGCCAATGCTACGATGCACCTTGTAGCATGGAATCCAGGGTCGCCTGCATGTCCTGCGTCATTGTTCCACTCATTGGCACTGTAGTCTTTACCGCTCGTGGCGATCGTGGCAATCTACTACACAGGTGGGCATCACCCAATACCGTCCCAGGATTTTGGACGAACAAAACTTAACTCAAAGCATTGGCACGCCAATTACGCAATGCGCATACCCTACTTCCATGTATTTATATGCGCTTCCCATTGCGCTCTCACGATGTCTCATTGGGTTTACGTTGTTGTCCTTTCTGTTTCTAACACTATTCCGTTCAGTCGCTAGTGAGCGTGGTAATGCAAAAGGCAAAACGACTGAGTCACAGTGTGCCAAAGCGCTTTTGCTCTTAGCCTAGAAATAAAACCACTTTGCTTGGCACAACTGGCAAGGAACGGGATGTTTGAAACGGGGTTTTAATTCCCGATCGTCAGCTCGTCAACACATCAACTACGAAGTTCGCTTTCTCCATTACGACTACTAGCTAGCACATGCCCTCTTGATCAGCCAGAGCACTAGCTCCAAGTCCAAGTCTTATATCGTGACAGGATAGAGGAGATATCGATTCTATCTGCAACCATTGTTGCTACGAATGTTGTAGAGACAATCGAAACACTCGGATGAGACGGAACGGATCCGGACACGCAGACGAATGGAACCCCGGCTTGGTATGCAGAGATTCAATGCATCTTCGTGTTCTTTCTTCATGCGCGTGTGCGTCTCAATATTGGCACTAGGCAATAATAGAAACGCGGTTAGCGTAACATCGGCAGTTCGGTAATAAGCGTGATGTGACGAGCCGCGATTAGTCTTGGCTACATGTGCTGAAGTAGGTAATGGTTCCGACAATGGGGGGCGCTTCACCGGCCGAATAACTTGAAACACAAGTAAACATATCTAGTTTCCACTTGTTGAACATCGGTTTGGAAGGTCATGTTGCAAGGGGCCGCTTGGGTTCCGGCATCACCAGCAACCTCAAATAAAGCTTGTTTGTCACCGTGAGGCTTGCTTCCGCCAATAACCTTCCACTGCGACATGGCTGTTGCTGGCTTTCTATTGTATTATATCTTCTTCCACTTTGCTTTCCCGTGTTATTTCTTGTATGTATACGATAAGAGAAATCCTTTGGATCATGAATTAGAGCTACCAAGCCGGGAGTAGATGAATGAAACGCGGGTCGAGCTAGCGCTCCGAGAAATAAAGCTGCTTTCCCTGTCTTTTGAAGCCAGTTGATCAGCGCGGTAGTGTGCAGCGCGGTAGTGTGCGCAGTCCGAGGCCCACAGCGCAGACGAAGGACCGCTTGCAGCGCTTTATGCTAGAGAGCAGGTTCTCTTCGATACAGCTAAAGCACAAGTATTGTCATCCTTTTACTCAATGCTAGTCCCTGATGGTTACTTGGGGCACGGGGAAGGCGCTCCCAAACTAATCATTACACCAATAACCAACTCACTTATTCGTGACATCATATTACCGGGACTCTTTCAGTGTACCTTAACCAATACCGACGGGAGACACCAAGTGAGCAAGCGGCCCAATGTCTTTAGTGAACATTGAAACTCGACTATGAAACCTAAGACGATCGACCAAGATCCAACGAGATCCGGGTTGGCGCGGCGGTGATAAACGTTGACCGGTAATAGGTTCATTGCTGGGTCTAGGCCTTTTGGTGCTAAGGACTGTTGACTTGTGCCGTTTGCCAAGACTGGTGCCTACCAAGAAATAAATGAACGACGTGGGGTAAATTGCCCGCTTAAAGAGATCAGGATCCACAGGAGCGGTCCATGGAAAAGGCCGGCAGCGCCCGTTGGCTGGTCACACAGCTTAATACCATGTTTGGCGGATGGAATGAATCTCTCGAAAAGATACAAACACTGGAGGCAAGAAAGCCTAGAAACTGTACCCCTTTTAATGTTGGACTCCCCAATGTTCTGACAGGATATCCTCGCGCCTGAAATGTGAGCCATCACATGTAAGGCGAAGAAAGGAGGGCTTGTACCTTTGTATTGTGGCACAAAAAAAAAAACCGGGAGATACTTCATGGCACCTGAGAAGATTCGTGCCTTATTTGCCAAAGCTTGTCGTGCTAAACCGTCGTTGTAAAAGACAATCTGTAAAGTGAATAAGAAAACATTCCGTTTACCATACCTATGGTCTACTCACTTGTCAGCCAGAATCACTCTCAGAAAACTGCCGTTATCTTGACCGGATGGCTTTCCCTTCAGTGAGCCGCCTAAACACCTAGGCCCAGATCGTGCCCGGTCCCGCATCGCATCCAGCCGCCCTCGACTGTCCGGTTTCTCCCAATTGTCTGTAGCCAGAAGGTTCCCAGCCGTTCTTAATTTACCCGCAAAATATCCTGGAGCGAGATACTTCACAAATCCTTCAGGTCCGGCGACACTTTTTCATTGTCCCAGCAATTACGGCCAACCGTGGCACGGCTGGAGTCTTTGTGATGTCGGTAAAGCTGCTGACTGGCCACTCCTTCATGCAAGTACCTGGTTGTGGTTTCCCGCCCAAAGCCTCCCACACATCAGGTCAGGTCACTGTCCGAGACAAATTCTCCGGTTGGGGCGGTCCCACATCACTATAACATGCTTAACACAACTTTTCAGCCGTCTTTCTTCAACCACAAGCTCATGACACAGGCGCACTTGGGAAAGTCCGGGGGAAGTGGCGAATCAGGCGCGGCCGATATAGTGATAGTATCAGTATGACATTATTTAGCCGCCGTGGACAGCGGCCGTTAGGTCAACACTCAAGCCCGGTTCTGAGATAAACACCCCACGCGTGTTTCTATTTCTGGTGTGGGGCAGTCCGGAATCGCGGCTTGATATTGCCCAAAAGGCGAGGAAAGCTTACTCCTGAGTTTAAATTTCCGGAATCCCGGGTGCTTCTTTTACATCCTCATCTGCCGGTTCAAAGAAGCGGGACCGACTATGATATTGTGAGATGCTCGATCCTCTTCATGGCGTATCAGCTCTCGGGGCCTAGAATCTGCCACACCTGAAATCACGGCTCGAGGTCCGGCAACATATTGACGTGTCTCAGTATTTGCCCAGGCCCCAACCCGACATAGGTCAGAAGACAACATGATGTCACTATCGCTCGATATTGTGGCTGTTAATGGCTGCTTTCCTACTTTGGGTTTCCGTCACCAAGCCCCGAGTCTGAATACTCCCAGGCTACGGGGTAGGTGAATGTATAAAGGCGTTGGTACGGCCCGCTTCTCACACTCCATCCTCTGTGTCTTCATTCTATACCACACAATAAACTTGGCCAAGATTCTACGGTCCGAAATTATCATCCACCCACGCCGCCTTCTATCTGCTGCCAAGGATGGCCAAGCTTGCCGGCTTTGTGCTGGCTATCATTGCCGTCGCCAACACCAATGCTGCAGTCGTCCCCAGCGCCCGTGCGGCGTATAAACCTTGTCCCGTAGACATTGACATTTGCGGATGGTCGTTACAGTCCAACTACGGTAAGTCACCTATCAAGGGTGTTCCTGGTTCTTTGCAAGCATACAAAACTCGAAGTGGCTAACTTCACTACCAGGATACACACAAGCTACACTTGCGGAGGCAACTACTGCCGCAAACCAGGACGCCAACAAAGGGACGGTTGTATTCGACAGCATTTACAATTGCTATCCTGGCGGAGAGGTAGTGTGGAGTGCGTGGTGCGGAAGTGGGTCTTGCAACCCTTCAGCAAGCGTATCGGCCCACGCTCTTTGTAAAGGAGAGCCCATTGATACAGGGCGGGAACCACCACGGTACGATGACCAGGGAAATCTAATTCCACCCGGTACACCCGACGAACCGAGCACACCCGACGAACCCTATACGCCAGATGAGCCGTACTTTGAGGGCTAGACGTGTGGGAACAAATCTCGAGGAAAAATTCACACCCTCAATCAACACTGTCTTCTAATAGCTGCTGTCTGAAAATATGACATTGTTGGTCATGTCATGAATTGTAAATTAGTGTGCACAATTCAAATCTCTGGTTTCAGCTTCATGCTTCAATGGCATGATATGCCTACGTCTACATAACTCGGAGTTTCCTATTCTCTCTCCAGGGGATACAATCAGAAGGACAGTACTACAGTAAAGATTTATCAACAAAAATCATAAGTAAACTGTTACGCCTTGTTATGCATTCAGAATAATGCAGCAAAAGTTAGAAACCTCTCAAAAACTGATAATCTCAAAAAACGCGCTAGTTACATTTGAGTGCACATCCGAGGGTTGCCGGTTATAGGAATAGAATATGTAGTACTATTAACCCACCCTCACGTCACGTAAGAAATAATACCCAACACAATACCTCTCCTAAGGAATCATTTACTTCAATCTATAATAGTGCCGCATACTTGGCTACTCCATGTAGAAGCTCCCCTGGGAGCCATTATTTGGGAGCAACCCAGGCCGCCCACTCTGCGCAGTACGAGCTGATGAGTTCCTCGATGGTATTTTTGTGCTGGGCCCACTTCTCTGTGACTCGGTACTTTGCTGTGAACTGCTCCTTGGTGGAGGTGCCGGCCTCGCACTGGCAGTACTTGTCTGCGAGGAGGTTCGTGGCGGCAATTGAAGTCGTACAGCACTGCGCTGCGGCGTTGGTGGTTGCGGCCTCGTACTCGTAGTACTAGTATGCGATAATGTTCTCAAAGGATGCTGTGGCCTGATAACTATCGGATGCTGTTGTAAGGGCAGCTGCAGGGGCAAACCCAAGCTCATTCCCGAACTCTCAGTTTGCTCCCTTTCCACAGGTGGTCGAATATCCTTGCCATGAAAGCTCAACCCAGCAGTCCAAGGTTCAACGGCCGAAGTGTCACTCTCGGTTCGGCCATGCTGCCTGCCATGTATTTGCAAGGGCGTGAGTCCGTAGGTTCGCGATGTCCCAAAGGCAAAGTTCTGGGACTGCAACTGCGACTGCGAGTACGATCGCATGTATTGCATCCCCGATCCCGTAGATGTTGACTTAGCGGCGCGACTAGCGGCTCTTTGCCGCCTACTGAAGATCGGCTTCAGGGCCGAGACGCTGGCGCACGAAATAGCCACAGTAACTTCGATCATGGACCATAGATTCACCGGGATTCCATCTCTGAAGGGATCTTCCGATAACGTATAGATGTAAATGGTATGGAGGCGGACAATGGAGGCGGTAGCAGCAAACGCGCCGACACCAAATATCAAGAACAAGGCAACCTTCTCCCGCTGAGGGCGTTGAATAGCGCGCAGTGTCTTGAAGGGTAGGGAAAGAATCCAAATGTCAGTAATGATGTTAAATGCGGATGTGACTGTTGAGGTTTAGGTCAGCTTTCCATGAACCTGGCAATACTCGAGGGCAACATTCTCACAATAGAAGAATGCGGTCGTGTTGATGCAAGTCCCAGGCACCGAACCTGTGAGATCCCACATTACTCGCAGCGGGCGGCATTGCGCTAGCGTAACCACAAAACAAATGAAGAAGAAAACGCCATGGAGGGTGATGGTGCCATAACATAGGTTCCGAAAGGTTTTGGACACAGCTCAATGCCAAAGTTAGCACTGGTTGATTTACACTCGCGCACTGGGTACATAGAAACTCACCAAATCGAACATAGGTGAGGAGAATCGATGTTTTGATGCAGAAAATGTTGGTGTAGTACATGACCTGAATTGCGAGGGTTGTCTGCCGTGGGTTAGCATTACTGGTTACTACATCTGTCCACCCATAAAGCCAACCTTGATGAAAGCAACCATGTTGCCAGGATTGAGCGTGGCTTTTGGAAACCCAATATGATTTGTTCGTAATATAAACAGCATGATAACATAGCAAATGGTCAACATCTAATTCACCAGTGAGTTAGTTCCAGTCAGGCCACTCGGTGCGGGATGGCTGTAAACATGGGACTTGCCATTGCAGCAATCATGAAAAAGTCGTCGAGGCCTGGGTTTCGTATGACGATAAATCGACTGGTGCTTCGCATTATCACAAACGTAGCTGAACAATACCACCCGAGTCAGAGAGAAGTTCATCGATTATCTGCACAGTTTTGAGGGAATAACTTACCAGCCACGACCGTCATTACCACGGCAGTAATGATGAGGCCGTCCTGGCGATGCTGATAAACAGAGTTTGGTTCTGTCTGGATGTCCATGTTGCTACTCGGTGAAAGGGGGCATAACTCGAACTCTCGTTGGGCTTTTCTGAAAAAGTCAGGGTTCTGCTGGGTTTATCAAGGTTACATTTTGTTGCGGGGGTTGGGATGGATGGGTCGAGGGGGTCGGGCTTTGAGTACGGTGATCACATATAGACAGCATAAATCAAGGTCTGCATTTGTTGCAGCCTCTGCTAGGCCGATCTTACGTTACTTAGATCAGCATCTGGAGTATTGGGTTGTTTACAGTACTTATTGTCCACTTGCCCCATGTCGCCGTGTGAAAGTAGCGATATGCCAAAGGTACCTCGCCACCCACTTCCAGTGCGGATATATCAAAATTACGACGCGTAAATGTATATGATGGTGCGGCATGTGTACTAAATGAAACAAATCCGTTTGCTCAGACTACCCACTTCCCATCTAACCGTCCTTCACAAACAGAGACACGACATAGCTGAACAATGTCCTTGTATTCGATGTCAAATACCAAAAATTGGCGACGTCATCGGTGGCTCGGACCCGGGCACGGGCCTAACTTCCCGCGATCTACCCCCCTTCTCAGCGAAGCGGACGTCAGCGTTAATTGTCAAAATGGTCGTTTCTTTTGCTTGTCGTCCGTCTGCACGCACTGACGCTGTGGTCACACCGAACCACATTGACACTACAAAAATCATCATATCTTGGAGTCGTGGTTTGTGAGCCAATTACTACTAGGCTAGCCGCGAGGGCATATCCGGCGACCATTGGCCTGGATCTTTTTGTAGTTGTGCCACTTGACCCGTGGCTTGGGCAAACAGGCGGGGTCGAGTGCGTGAGGGGGACAGCAGCTTATTAGCAGGGTGACATGACGTCAGTAGGGCAGTGTTGTAAATGAGCAAACTCGAGCGATGTCGTCACAAAGTTTCATGTTTTGTGTTCGTCTATCAGCTGTGAGGCTTGACTTCCATCTACTACATCGCCAACTTACATGCCCCCTAGATTTCCTCCGTGTGGCCGATTGGGTCGGCTTCAAGGTAATGGTCGCACATACAAACAGCGCCGCCTCTATTGTTGAATTGGTTTGGCAAACTGAGCATCGCTCAATATAAAGTCGCAATAGTAACCTTAATCATCGGAAAGGCCTGTCGATAAGTGCGGAAAATACACGATCGTATTTGTGGAGTCGGCTGCACCATCCTTTGAAGTACTAAGGGGCGCGGATGTAGTGTCGTGCAAGCGTTGATATCAATTTGCTGCAATCGATATTAAGACTAGGGTAGCAGGACATAGAGAGAAGAAGTGGAAGTGACAATACAATGTACACAACGTGATGGTACGACATGACGGTGTAATATGACCGATTTTCTTTAGGAATCAAGAAGTCGCTGTCGCGCGTGCCAGATTTTGTACCATCTCTATTTTATCGCGGCGTTTTTTTTTTTTTTTTTTGCCTTGGTTGGCTGCACGCTCCCCGCTCCGTCACGTTCGCGCATAAATAGAACCCCGATCCCAACATCAGTCGGCGTCCTCTCCTTAATATTCGAAGTGAGAATTGGCTCTACTCTCGATCTCCAACTCCTTATAACATATAACGGTACCACTCCTTACAAATGTAATTCCTCATCCTCATACCTAATCATTTTCCTCATCATCCTCCTCCTCTTCCAATTCAGAGCCATAGTCGACACTATCGTGCTGTTACGCCCGGTAGACGACATTGTCTGCCATAACTGCCAGCCCTGTCTGGTCTACTTCTGTTTCAACAAGAGTGTCCTCATCAATCGTATGTTCCATGATTAACTCGGTGATACTACTGGCGTCGTGTCCAATCTCTTAGGCAAAGCTAAGGAGTATAACTCTTCCTTACGTACTTCCCATGGATATCCCAAAATCTTATACTTTTAAGGACCTCTTTCTGGATCAAAAAATTCGGGGTTTTGACCGAGCCCATCCAAGACAATTGTGTGATGGTAGTGGGAAATACCCACCATACGTATCTTACTCTTAGGTAAGTGTCGTTCCAAAACACTAGGCAGTACCCGTCAAGGCTTACCAAGGTCTCAAAACCGAGCTTATATAGTAGTTTACTAAGTACTTACTCCTTTATATAAACTGGTATTGGGTTAAGAACTCCGATACGGTACTTACGTAGTTATGATATCTTCTACTTCCTCAAAGCCTTCTATCGTTCTTCCTTATCCTCCTACCGTATTAACGGGTCTTTCGGGTCAACCCCAATGTCTAGAACAATAGCTAAAAAGCTACGGTTAAACGTCTTCTTAATTTCAAATAGAGAAAGATACTGTTGGTGGCGGAGAAGAGCTCATCTAGTGACCCAGGCCCGAAGATTAAATTTATTATTGTTACGTGGAAAAATGTAAATAGCTTAGATAGGTTGGTCCATTGTGCGCAGTCCCTGCGCTAAATTGAGCACAGGGGGCGTACTGCCATATAATGGCAATGCACCCGCCAGACTGATTGCCAACGGGCCATCCTTTACAATTTATTTACACTACCATACAATATGTCATGTTAGTGTTCAGTAAAAGACCACCCAAAATGATACGCACGAAAGCGGTCCATTCCAGACCGTAGCAATTATATCAGTTAACTATCACGGGAAGAATTAGATAGTAGTCGTAAATTCGTTATCTATTCAACTAACTAAGTATTAGTTTCTAGATCAAAATATTACTACCAAGGCAATAGGCCTACTTTATCAAGGTTCTTATCATTAATTAATCACTGGTCTCTCGCCGGCCCTTGGATAATACTTGTTCCAGTCCGAACCTAAACTTCGATAAATTGAACAGTTTGACAAATACGGTACGGATTTCTTAGAAACGAGACCTCCCATCATCCTGTCGATCCACTGGTCGTGGGTCTTGCAAGCCGGCTCGTCGCGCCTGTAGCCGGTCACCAAGCAGTTGATAAGGGTGGGAAGGATGTGCGACTGGGCCCACGGGCATCCGTAGTAGCCGGACGATGGCAGTCGACGCAACTCGTCGAGGTAGGCGCGCAACGTCGTCAGCATGGCCTCACTGGCTGGCTGGTCGAGCCGTGGCCAGAGGGAGTCCAGGCCCTCGCCGGAGATGTATTCGAGGATGACCACCTCAAGGAGCGTCTTGTCGTCACGGAAGAAGGCGTAGACGGTCGGGACGGGAATGCCCGTGGTTCGCCGCACGAAGAGCGTGCTCTGGCCCTCCTGAACCGGGCTACTCTCGGCGGTCCCCATCTTGGCGATGAAATGCTCGCCGACACGGAAGACGCCGGGCGAGAGTCGGACCACTCCATCGCCGTTCTTGAGCCGGAAGGCGGCATCGCTGGGCTTCTACGCCGTGCCACAAAGACACTTGAGGCCAACTCTATAAAGAGTCTGGGCCCGAATCTTTGGTTGACATGGTGAAAGAGGGACCAAGGTTGTGGTCGACTTGACTGTGTCGTTGAGCACTGGTTGGATAGGCTCGTCCGCGTTGCTAGGCTTGTCACCCTGGTTATCAGGCCTAGGGTCATAAGGCGGCAGGTTCTTGTCGGTGTGTGCGGGACTAAGAGCGTTGTACCGAGCTATCGAGGACGCAATCTGGAAGGCGTCTCTGAATCTGTCGACCGTTCCATCTGCCGCCCCTGTTCGTCTTCTCGCAGTGTTCATTGGAGTCACACGTCTTCTCTCCGTTTTGGTGCTGTCATTGCAGCTGGATTGGCTGCTTCGCTCTGAATCCACGCTCTCCTCGACTTCACCGTAGCCGTGGCTATGTGGTAGGGACCACGATGAGGCTTCTTCCTCTTCGCCAAAGTCCGCCGCTGGCACTTGACTCGAATGCTGGCCATCGGTGGGAACGGGGCTCGATGGACTCAGCAGCTCCCAGTCTTGACCCGGCCTTCGGACCTCCCCAGAGATCAATGGACGCCTTGGAATCCGACGCATTGAGAAATGCCCTCATTGCGTATCAGCAGCTGCAAATTGAGCCTCGACTGCTGTTGAATGTCAATAACTGTACCTGGGATAATGTATATATATGAGTGCACGGCTGGAGTACGTCATGGTTACGACCAGAAAGCTAAGCAACTAAAAGAGTGCCTGCGCAAATTTCTTCAAAAGACAGGCAACGTCGCAGACAGTGTTGGTCCCATCAACATGCTTCCCGGGGAGTATGGCTTGAGAATTCTGAGCGCCGGCATCTGACTCGTGTTCATGGTGAGTTGAAACTCTGGCGTGGAAAGAGTTGGCAATAACAACAGTCTTTAGCTGGCCCAAACTGCTAGCTAGAACCGACTGAAAATCTTTGGGGCCTTTGAGTCTGCAAGGACAAAGCTGCGGCTCTACCCTGACAAGCAAGAAATCAGGACACACTGGAGCAAACTCAATCTCACGGTTTTGAGATCCATCTCCGCGCGCATCGGTTGCCTTTTGCCAGAGAGACATGGTGAGCTTCATTTTGCAGTTTTCTTTCTGATCTGACTCGGAACATGCATCCCGACTTTCGCACTTCTGGATGAGCCGGAAACTCGAGCCCGACGCAGTTGGTAGCATTCTTGCCGAGCTGCAAAAAGACGCCAACGGATTGGAAAGCCTGGTTCGAGATATCCTCGATGACGCCATCGCCGAAATCCAAAGGACCGTCAAGGTCATCGAGACAACAACACATGAAATCAAAGTGGACACGACTCATCTCGTCACCAACATGACGACTCTTATGTCTCAAAGCTCCAAGTCCATTGCCGCGACCCACCAATTCAGGGACGACCTAGTCCAACTCAACGCTAGACTCGAGCACGACGCAACAGAGAAAGAACTGCGAGCCAAAATCAAAGCAGCCCACCAGAGACAAATGCCACTCTGGCAACAAAAGCTCGAAGAGCCTGAAAAGGGTAAACACAGTATCAAACTCGTCCTCAAAGAAGTCCTCACCTAAGCCGAGGAACGAGCCCGCCGGAACCGTTTTCTTCAAACCCAACTCCACGACAAAAAAAAAACGCGCCCTCACACCAATCCAAGGTCTCATGGCCGCTGCACAGCTCCTATTCGCTCTCGGTGGAGATATCGAGCAATCAACAACGGACATTGAGAAAATTCTCAACTATAGAACGCACATCGAGAATCTCGTCTATAAAAGGAGCGTCTGTCGCCCTCCAAATCGACCAGAACTTTCTCTATAGACACAGTCTACTCCTCAACTCCTACATTCTCCATCAAGACACTGCTCCGACTCAATAAACCCCTTCAAACTCAACACCTTACTCCCCACAACATCCCACTCAACCGCCTACATAACCTATCCAACGGTCATAAAACCCCCCACCCCACAACCACTCCGGGCTCCATATCTAAACTCCCCTTTTGCAACCGAGGAGGCTGAGAATGTCAGAAATATATGTCGATCCATGGAACCAAAGCTGGGCGTGGTCAAACCTTGCATGTCAGCGCAAGGAGGTCCTGGAACAGCTCCGCGGATACGACGTGTTCCATTTCGCAGGTCATGGGGTAACAGATACGCTCGTACCATCTAAAAGCTATCTCCTCCTCGAGGACTGGTTGACAAATCCGTTAACCGTCGAAAGCCTCGGTGGCTTGAGGCTCTAAGGTAACCCGTCTTTCTTGGTATATCTGTCCGCGTACTGTGGAGGCGGAGAGCCTCGTGGACGATGGGATATACTTAATCAGCGCCTTCTACCTGGCTAGCTTTACTAACGTTGTAGGCACACTCTGGGCTATATCCGACCTACCATTACACCAAAGTCACTAAGATCCTATATAATACTATCAAGGAGCGTGGCAGGACTAACGAAGCCGTATATCTCGGGCTTCATAACGTAGTGAGGACCCTTCGCTACAGCACAGAGGCGTAGCCGGAAGCGTAGCCTATAGCTACCATCAACTCGGCGGGCGACAAGGCTATCAAGAGCAAAAAGTACGGGCAAGATGCCCGAGGTAGAGCATACTAATGCCAAGTACGTTGGCGAGGCCGTCGGGAGCCGGAGCTCTATGTTGAATCGTCAGCAGACGATACCTCTACGGAAGCGTTTACAGCTCACCTGGGTACGGAGCGCCACACACTGTTCCGCCGTGAGAGGTTACGGTCGATTCTTCTTCGCTGTCCGGTCTCTGGCCTCTTACTCGGCGAAGCGCTGGATAAAATCGGCATAGTGTGTCCCGTATCCGTGAAGAGCGGTGGGCGCGGCTTTGCTATTTCTTCCGTCTCCGCGGACGAGAGCCATGTGTAGGAGAAAACAGAAAACGAGACGTGAGACGATGGTGGGACGAAAATCCAGCGCCGAGAGAGGACGGCAGCAGGTGTGAAGGGATCCATTTTAGCTTACTGACTATTGAGTGACCAAATTTGGAGTTGGGAAACGGGAGCCTTGATTCAGGCCTCACGCATGAGAATTCGGGGAGCTGAAAATGGCGACCACCCCCTGGTCGGCAGACAGGGTGTTGCGGCACGTGCTGGTGGGGTCGCGCAACCAAGTACATAGTACCTATATGAGGGGCGCGCCCCTCACTGCCAGGGTCGCCGAAAATGGCGACACGCGCCAGCCAAATTCGGCGGCTTCAACAGCGCATTCTCGCTTTGATCTGTAATATCAGTGATAGGGATGGAAATTTTAGGATAAGTGACGATAGAGGCAACTCTTTGATCTGGAGACCTCTTGATCTGAATGTCAGATATGTACGGTTTTTAAGTAGCTGGGAGTTATTCTTGGTTACTAGTATTTCAATCCCTCTCGTGTAGACTGTTGATAGTATTCGATTTAGACAGCTAATCAATAAAGTTCGACCGCTCTCTAAGACGTTCGCTCACATCAATGTCCCGACGAAGCCAAGACTCCAGCCCGCCAGTCCGTTAAGCCCGAAGGAACTGACCCACGAACAACTATGTGTTCCTAACCTCTAGCCTAGTGTAAATGGGGCTGCTTGCATCTGACCATTTAAAGGCAGCGCGCGTCGGCACCGAGGGGAAGTGCTACTCTGCATAAAATGCCTTCCTCTTGCAACTGCTCATGAATCACCCGTTCGGATAGCATCTAGCAGCTCAAGGAAGGTGGCTCTGGCATTCCTGTAATATTGAATTGATCAAAGCAATGTTTAGCTCGAGAGACAGGCTGAGGCCACAAGCCCACCTAATAAGTGAGAAAATTTTATATTTCGAGTGTGATAACCGGAGTTTCAACCACGACTCAGAAAAAGCTGGGTCACCAATATGCCACCATTTTCATCAGAGTTGGGAGTTGACGGATTGAGGGAATCAAAGCCGCAACAGAGAAAACGTCATATTCCCAGTATATCTCATAATTGAGGCCTGCATATTGCGCGCTCGCAGCCAGATGCGCCCCGCACTTCCTGCCATCATCTCCGCGCACGGCTGTTGGAAGGCCAAACACACCTTTCCAGCCAGTAGGCAGCCAATGATTGGCAACATCAGCGTCTCGAAATAGTCACCCGGAATCACACCATAATATTTCGCTGCCTGACCCTCCTTCTTCACACATACAGTTCAACGGTTATCGCAAACCCCACATATTGACAGCCAATCGCCCTGGAGGCGAGCGTGCGATTTTGGCGTATCGCCACGGTGGGGGACTTTGGCAGGGATTAGGATAGACGCCGGGGCGAGGTGCTCAAGATTGTTTGCAGGACCAAGAGTCTGGGCCCAGATTTACCATCGAGACGAGAGTTGATGCCATATGCCAAGAGGAATATTACGCCTGTGATACCTAGCCAAGACTGAAGAGGGCTGATAATCGATGGCACGAGACGCGGGGGTTCTCGCATCAAGACTTGGCTTGGGGTGTCGGTGTCGTGCAACCGGGGAGCGGGTTGAGATGATTTATAAAACCCGGGCCTCTGGGGCCTGTTTAGAGTGCAGATTGAGGCTGTATAAGTGACTTGCTTGTGAGACTGTGGCACCTTTGTGCCGCACGCAGTCATGGCTTCCCCCCCGAGCGACGACAAGGCCCAGTCGGCCTCGTCCGACCCCGTCACAGCGCTAAAGAGCGATATCAAGTCGACAGTTGAGGAAAAGGCTAGCGCCTCCAACTCGGAGGATAGCGAAGAGATCCGCCAGCGGATTCTTGAAGAGCATGCCGCTAATGGTGTTGATGCTCCGCGCCTGGCTCGAGACACGGGCACCACTAATCTTTCTTCCCTGTGGAGGCGAAAGAAAACATACAAGCCCGACGACATTGCTACTCAGCCTTCAGTCTTTGACGATCCCGAGCTCGCAAAGCACTTCAGTAGGTTTCCGAGACCTTTTTCCTGCCTAACTACTGCCTCCTTTCAGCTAGTGTTGGATCAAGAGAAGAACTGACCGTAGCTCAAGAGCCCAACGAGAAATACGAAAATCTTCACCGGTTTGATCCCTCCTTTCGATGGACATGGGCAGAGGAGATTCCGCTTGTACGCAGAATAGACTGGAAGGTTACCGCATGGTCTTGCCTTGCATTCTTTGCGCTTGACCTCGACCGTAGCAACATCAGCCAAGCCAACACGGACAACTTTCTTGACGATCTCGGTCTCGATACCAACGACTACAACCTAGGCCAGACCGTGTTTCGAGTGTCATTTCTACTTTCCGAGCTACCGAGTCAGCTGATCAGCAAGAAGATTGGACCGTGAGTGCTTCCACTGGGATTGGACATTGTCACAAGCTTACTGACAGCAAGAGAAAAGGGACCGATGGATTCCGGCCCAAATGATCCTCTGGAGTTTGGTTGCTTCGGGCCAGTTTTGGCTCAAAGGGAGGCAGTCATTCCTCGTTTGCCGTGCACTCATTGGACTTCTCCAAGGCGGGTTTATTCCCGATGTCATCTTGGTAACATTGCCCTCAATTATTGCCGTCCCGTGTCAGTGCTGATACCGCATATCACACAGTACATGTCCTACTTCTTCAAAGGCACCGAGCTTCCGTTCCGACTTGCCTTATTTTGGATGGCCAACAGGTTGGAGGATGTCATTTCCCCGCTCATGGCTTACGGAATCTTGCGACTGCGTGGCTGGCATGGGATTGAGGGTTGGCGATGGTAAAGTTTCCGTCCGACTTCCGCTTTGTTGACATGGCTAACCCATATCGACGTGTCCAAAGGCTCTTCCTAATTGAAGGTATTCTAACCCTTCTTGTCGGTATTTGGTCGGTATTTGCCATGGCGCCCTCCCCTACCCAAACCAAAAGACCATGGCGACCTAAAGGTTGGTTCACAGAACGCGAAGAAAAGATCATGGTCAACAGAATCCTTCGCGACGATCCATCCAAAGCCGACATGCATAACAGACAAGCCATCACGTTCAAGCTGCTTTGGGACTCACTTTGCGACTATGATCTTTGGCCCATTTACATCATTGGCTTGACTTTCTCGATGCCTGCCGGCCCGCCGGATCAATATCTCACACTGACGTTGCGCCAACTTGGATTTGACACATTTGACTCGAATTTGCTCAGCATCCCATGTCAGGTCGCTACCACCATCAATGTCTATACCACCTCCCCCCTTCAGGTCTTTTCGTACATTGCCCTCTAACGCTGAACAGATGCTGCTCCTCACATGGATATCCGAGAAGATCAATCAGCGTGCTCTCCTCGGTGTCGTTGTTGAACTCTGGCTGCTTCCGTGTGTCATTGCCCTATCTGTCCTCCCATCTGAAACTTCGAGATGGGCGTCGTATGGGCTAGTCACTGTCCTGCTGTCGTATCCATCGCCTCATCCTATGCAAGTCGGTTGGGTATGTTTCAGTCCCACTCAAACAAGAAGAGCCATGGTTAACCCCAACATCACAGTCCAGCCGCAATTCCAATACTGTCAGGACCCGTACAGTCTCTGCGGCCGTGTACAACATGGCGGTGCAGCTTCAGAGCATCATTTCAAGCAACATCTACCGCAAAGACGACAGACCAGAGTATAGGCGCGGAAACCGGCAGCTTGTGGCAATCGCAAGCATGAATATCGTCATCTATCTGTTGGCCAAGGGATACTATGTCTGGAGAAACAAGAAGAGGGATCAGAAATGGGAAGCGATGAACCCGGAAGAGAGACAGGTTTATTTGAACACGACAACGGACAAGGGGAGCAAGAGGCTGGATTTCCGATTCGCTCATTAGCGTACGATGATGGGCGTGGCGATTGTGAACACCACGGCATGGGGTGGAAACCCTTGGCCTCTACCCACTGCCCAGTTGGTAATGTCGGATGCACTCAGTCAGACTGGTTACCAACAAGTTTGTTGGAAGGGGTTCATGGCCCAGGTGAAGGAGCTACTAGCTTTCACAACATGTTACTTGGGTCATGCAACCGTGCAGGGGGTTCTTGCGAATCCGAATTCCGGAGCTCGGTGAAGCTTGAAGTACACAAAATGGTCAAGACAACTCATATACACACATCCAGAGCCAGCTGAGTATTGGTGATAGTAACACAGAAGTTGCAAACGCCCCCAGTTTTCCCAAACCCTTTTCCCAAAACTCCGTCCGCCTGTATGTAGCCCATGTATATCCGTCATTGGTAGTTGCACAACCTCAATCATATCACAGTACTCAACCACACATAGGCTTCTCTGATTGTGCTGACCCTGCGAGGGTTGTTGGGATTGATAGACGGAGGCAGGGGCAGATCCAAGTCTCCCTTCTCCTCATCCCAACCTCCCGTCTCCTTGTCATTTGCCGTCTCGGCAGGCTTCTTCCCAATGAAGCGCGAAAGACGATTCAATGCGCCCGGCTGGCTTCGGGGAGGCGGTGATTCGAGATACTCGGCTTCGAGTTCGATGGCCGTCTTTGCGGGGAACTGGGCTGGAAAGACGAGGCCAAGCGGAAGCTTGCAGACGGGAAGGCAGGCGCAGATGACGGCGAGATTCGCTTCGATGATGGTCCAGATGGATGCGTCGATGTTGTCTTCCTCGGGTTAGCACGGGCTACTCAGAGAGTTGACAGGGATGGATGGGGCAGCTTACATGTCACGTCGAAGGTGGTGTCCAGAGCTTGCATGCGCAAGATGCTAGCAACAGTCGTGCTGTGTCGGGAACCAAAGTCAGCTGAGCTAAGGGTTTGTGGAAGCTATCAGTGACGACTTACAACATGCCAAAGGCGAACACAACTACGAGGGCAACTTTCTGGCCAGAGGGCATGTGGGACGAGTGAATCGGCTGGAAGGGGAGTGCCAAGAGGAGCACGTCGGTGACGATGGTGATGCCAGAATTGGCATACCAATAGGCTGTGAGGTTGATACACGAGCCCGAGGACGACGGACCCCAAATGCGAGAAACAGGAGCGCATTGGCCAATGGAAGTGGCTGTAGTGGCCACCATGAAGGTAAAAACGACTCCCAGAGAGATATAGCACGCCGTCTTGAACCACTTCTTGTCAAATGTCCGGAGATAGAGCAAGACAATCGAGGCTTTTGTGAGGTTGATGGTGAGCTTATAGAAGATGTCGGCAGCATAGGCGATCTGCAACAGCGAGCGGGTCAATACGGCGCCGCACATCGAAGAGACAGCTCAGCAAGAGCAAGTCGACATACCTTCAGAGTCATTGTCAGGTCATCCAAAGACAAGCTGATGATATGCTGACCCAATCCATACGAGGAGGCCACCATAACCAGGGCCGAGAGGATAGTCGCAAAGATCCACGACAGGAAAATGGTGTAGTCGTCCCAGCCAAGAGAAGACCATGTCCTCAACTTCACGCGGGACCATACTCGCAGGCCAACAAAAATCGGTGTGAGGACAAAGAACGTGATGCATGCCGCCTGGATCTGGGACGCTCTGTTCTCGGGCAGTGTGTTGGACGCCATGGTGAGGTATTGGGCAGGAAGCGAGTCGATGTCAGTGACAAGCACACTCAATCATCAGCATCTAGGGAAAGCGAAGATGGCCCGGTAGATATATATGGCTATATGTGGGTGGGCTTTGTGGGTGGTTCCGTGTTCAAGTTGGCGCGCCCAACAGGGGAGCGGCCAGGGGAATGGAGGGGAATGGAGGGGAATGGGGGTGGCTTGCAGTAGGGCCGTAAGATGGAGAGGACGGGAGGCCATGGGTTGAGATCGCCACCAGTGCCCACGGTTTCAGACAGGGTCGGCCCACCTCTAGCCATTTGCATGGCCAAGAAGCCGATCCGGGCCATTGACGACTGCCGGAGACCAGCATGCGTGGAGAGTGATTGGCAGCTGGAAGCGGCAGGCGTTGGGGGCTGAGAGGGGGGGTGAAGGGGGGGGGGGCTTATAGGTGCAGATCTTTGCCCCTAGATGAACGCCTTACCAGGGACAGGGAAGCGCCTCGCGCGTTTCAAAGACGCGCTTACGCAGGTCGTTTTCGCGCATCACCGATCCACAGGCTATCCGTGAGTGCTGTGCCTGCGTTGCCTGCTGCGACCTGCGTCCCTGGGGCGCCAGCGACTTCTTCCCAGCAATGTCGGGCGCTGGCAGGGCCAGAAAGGACACACACACTATGCGCTGGCGATCCCATTCGACCTGCTTCCGCGATTCTCAATGGCGCCCAACCAGTCGCTCATATGTCGCTGCTCGCAATGTCTTAGTAGTCTCGGAGTTTTTGTGTTTCATGCCAAAGCCAAGCTAAAAGACCGACACACTGGCTCAACAAGCCAATGCCGAGCGCTGCAGCTCGGGTTTGCAATCTGCAGTCTGTACTGCGTAGTTGTTTGCCCTGCGGTTTGCGCGACAAACTTTGTAACACAAAGTTAGTGTCCGCACGCTGACAAGCTGACGAGGTGACAAGCCCACTGTCGAGCGAGTTGAAGATAATGGTCAAAGAAATGAGAGGTGCATGCTCGGTAATTTTTCCAATTTTATTGTCAAGACGAATGCCGAATCCGGGTGTTTATTACCGTGCGGGAGCAGAACGCGTTCATGGGAAATAGCGATTTGGACCCAAGTTCCCACACATTCTGGTTCTGGGTTGAGGGGGTGCCGGCACAGGGGTCCTTCCACAGTGAACCACTGTTTAGCGCCAACCGGGTGTCCAATCGGCCTTCCTTGATGTTCTTCGGGGAAATTGCGCTTTCATCGGTCCCGATTCTCAGGTCACTCGTCCGGGTCTTGGCGTGGCTTGACTGAGGATAGGACCGTGCGCTCCATTCAAATGTCCAATCAGTTTCTATGTGGCACGACTCTCTAGCCACATACATGCTCAGGAATTATCACTCGCATTTTCAAAAGGATGTGGCTGTGGGAAATGCCGCAGCACAGCATCAATGCCATGAATAATTTCCTCGATTCCATGCGACAGGGCAGAGTCGGCATGGTTTGCACCACCAAGCGGGCACATGCAAACATGTCAATTAAATCACCCTCGAGCGCGATCTGGACAAGCCAATGTAGGTATTTGTTTACTTTGCGCTTGCTATGGCTGTTGTATTCTCCAACTTCGCATTGGAGTTCAACGCGGACAATGTTCGCAAGGTATCAGCACAATGAGGTTCTTCATCCAAAGACATAAATTGGCAAATGGGAGTGACTGTGTGAATAACGCCAAATGTGGCCTGTTGCAGAGTCTGACGATGGATCATGAACAGTTGGCGCTGGCATCGCGCACAATGGAGATGATGACTTACGCAATTTGCTAAACGACGTATTCATGCTGGTTCCGGTTCAGCCCACCGAACAGAGATGCACTTAGTCTAAAGCCAAAAATGCCGTAGTCAACAAACAGGATGTGACACATATTTAGGGACGCGACCTCTTTCCTCGGATGGAACGAGCGGATAATGTCAGATCTTACCTCCTTATCATCCGTGATGAGCACACATCTAAGTATACGGCCCATTGACCATCACTTTCTCAACTTTGTCCCACAATACTACCAGAGAGAAACATTTCGGGATCTTGAAATGTCCTTCTTCTCGCCAGAGCGCACATTGTGGCAAATACACCTGTTTCCAAGCAGGTGTGAGGTCCCGGCCCGGAGATAAGGAACGAGCTGCCGATTGCGGGACCGAGAGCTTCCAATCGGGCAATGTCGTGAGCACCGAGGTTATATCATCTCCATTTAGTAAATAGATAACGCAGATCTAATCCTCCGAGGCATTAGTTAGGGAGGAGGGGATTGCATTATATAAAGAGAGATCTGTATCTACATTTCCCGGTATTCTTGCCGGAAACCCAAAACCTGATGCTTTCACAGCTGACCCCAACCGCTTGATTTCACCATGAACGCGTTGTGCAGTGAGTGTATCAAGGTATGGTCTCCAGTTCTCCATCACTGATTTCTCGCTAATGGTTTGCTAGGGCACCGTTCACAAGGGTGATCCTCTGGGGGTTGAAGAGGTGATCCACGGCCTAAACACTTACGTGATTGGCAACCGAACCGACCCAAAGGGTATCATTGTCGTATACTCGGACGTGTTTGGACTGCCGCTTCCCAACAACAAGCTCATCGCCGATGCCTACGCAAAGAGCGGCGAGTGGCTCGTCTACCTACCGGACTTTTTCCAGGGCGACCCTGTGCCTCTCAAGCTTGCCGATATAGTCATCCCGGTTGACGCTTCGAAGCAGTCAACTCTGTCCAAGTATACCGGAATTCTTGCAAATGCTCCGACGTTCTTCAGGTGGCTGTCGAGGCACAAAGTGGAGCCGACAAACAAGGTCTGCTTGGACTTTCTGCAAGGTCTGAGGCGCGCAACCCCCCCGAGCCAGAAGATTGGCATTGTTGGGTTTTGCTGGGGCGGCAAGTATGCTATCCGAGCCGGGCTTAAAAGTAACATGATTGAAATGGATGGCGCAAAGGTACCGCTGGTGGACGCGGTAGTTGTCTTACATCCAAGCCGCCTAGCCATCCCGGGAGATGTACAGGGGCTGATTGTGCCTGTAAGCTATGGGTGGGGACAGGAAGACTCAGGAGTGAAGATCGAGCAGAAAAGCCAAGTGGAGCAGGTAGAGAGAAAGGCAAAGGAAGAAGGAGAAACAGTACCGGAGATGGAGCACAAGATTTATAAACCAGGACGTCATGGCTTTGCCGTCAGGGGTAATCCTGATGACCCGCAGGAGAGGAAATGTTTGGAAGAATCGGTCACCCAGGTCTTAGACTGGCTTGGGCGGTGGCTTTGAATATGATCAGTCCTTGAACGAGGTCTACATATGTAGCTGAAGGTGCCATGGGCCGGTCGATCCACCGCCTTCACCTGTTGAAACAGCAGGGCAATGTTAGTTTCCTTTCTTAGGCGTAGCCCGTCTGGACACATCTACCCTCTTTTCACACATGACTGCGTACACCTAAGACAGTCAGAGCAGTCACAAAGAGTACAAAAAACAAGAGATATAAAAAACCGAGCCGAGGCCCCTGTGCTATTCTCCAGAGCCTCATATGCTGCCTCCAGACTAGAGGTTTCGAGCGTGCACTCCACCTCGGCAAACTCCGGCACCGGCAAGAGCTTCAAGAGACGAATAAAGGACTCCGTTCCTTCACCTTCTGGCAGTTTTGATATTCTAAGCGAGATCCATTTCTGCTATCAGAACAGATGGAGGTGCCAAAGACGGTTCGAGCCGCATCTGCCGTTCAAACATCCTAAGCCCATTAGATTGGTCCTCGCTCAGCGTGGATTTGTACTCACGCTAGACTCTCTCTGCTCGATTCATCGTGGATTCAGGGAAACCTGTTAATGGGCCATGTGTTATTACTTTGCATTCGGAAGAAGGAAAAAGCGGAATTTACTCACTGTCGAGAGTTATGGTCCCAAAACCGAAAGGGTTGCCATATCAAAGCCTCCCGGGGCGCCGGGGCATATGAGCGCGGTATTTATGATAGCATGACGAAGCCACATCCAGTCATCGTCACAGGAAAGAGGGGATTGGGGGAGTCTAAAGCTGAGGGATGCGTTGCTAGTCAGGCAGGTACGCTACTGCCATGTCCTTCATAATAGGTTCTGCAAGGGTGGTAGGATTTGCGGCCTGCCCGTTTCTGCCCCAAAAGCGATGTTTAAAGGCACGGCTATAACTGACGGGGGCCCTGCAGATACTGACAGACACTGGCTATGAGGGCTGCGCAAAGCTGATCGATAAGGACTCTAGCCATGCCCAAGACTGGAACGCCTAACCCACTTTGGTAAATCAATTTCACTTCAACAATAAGCACCGGCACTTATTAGATATGTGGGACGTAGCTACGGTACTGATGAGCAATTAAAATATTTGCCCTTTCTTCAAGTGATGGAAGGGTCATGTGCAGCCATCCGTGAATTGCTATTGAAATTTGGCACATTGAGTGCTTCAAGTTAGCACAAATGGTGATTTTTCTAAACATGACTGCGTTTTGGTATCAGCTGGGACTGATTAAGTGAGGTGTCAATATGAGATCACGTGTCTGCAACTTGAAGGGCAAGCTTCTACGTCACTGTTGGGATTCGGTCTCTTACAAAACTGAACAGAATTAGATCCCGTCCGAGATGAAGCAAGGAAGCTGCAAATCCATACCGTCTCGGTTTTGGCAACTTCTATTCTTGTTTGTGTCACATAGGGTTCCCAGCTTGTCCCCTCATAGCATGTCTTGGTGTCTGATTCCCCTCTCTTGGCCCGTCAGAGACCGTTGGGTATTGACGCCTTGGCACTTGGCGATATGCCCAAGAGAAGAGCCCAGAATGGTCTGAATGGTCTGAATGATCTGGAATGGTCTGGAATGCTGGAAAGTCTCCGTATGATCGCCCTCCCGCACTGCGACAGAGACTAGTCACCGCCAAGCCCCTGGCGTGTTTCTGTTTCCTGGGCAGTTTATGTTTTGCCGTGTTCTGGAAGCATTTGGATCTGCAAGTGCATCTTGACGCATGAGCAGCCGCGGAAAATGTCCAAAGACAAGTGGACTGCAAGCCAACCCTTCGTGGCTTCCGTTCGGCAAGTCACCGTCCTTGCTCATAATCCCTTGTCTTAATCCAACTTCATTGGCTAGGAAGAGACTGACCCTCCTGGTGTCCACGATTGCAAGCTACCATCTGTCGCTTCCCCTTGTCTCGAGTCTGTAGAGGTCTAAATTTGGATCCCCAGGTGTTGCACCTCCCAGATGGAGTTGACATCTTGAGGATCGGCAACAGATTCGTCTTGGCAAGGAAAACTTTCCCATCACTGCGGCTCCTCCAGAAGCACTTGTCATTCATTTAAATCCTACGAAAGACCATAACACCAACCCAAATATCTCTGTTTTCTGTTCCACAAAGCCTTATCTCACGCAGTGCTGTGCATTGCCTTGTGTTACTGTCCTCTCACCGTCGCCCAATCCCTGCCCGATCTAGTGGCTATCATTCAACTCTGAGCTGGCCTCGGGCGGCATAGCTGGAATATATCGGCCGATATCTGAACACAAATGTGAAATCTCGGTCACAAAATTCGGCCCAAAATGCCTCTGGTTCAGTTCAACTACTTGTTTATCATTGGCACAATATTTTCGTTCCTGGATGCCTGGAACATTGGTTAGTAACCGAATCCTCTTCCATTCAGAAGCCTTCTAACTTTACCAAGGTGCCAATGATGTCTCCAACGCCTGGTCGGCAGCCGTGGCCTCGCGCTCCATCGAGTATGTCCATGCCATGATGGTAGCGGCCGTCATGGAGTTCAGCGGAGCAGTGGGCGTCGGTTCTCGCGTGGCAGACACAATCCGTACGAAAATCGTAGACACTGAACAATTCAGAGACAGTCCTGCGGTCTTGATGCTGGGCATGGTGTGCGCTGTCATTGCCTCGTCTGTTTATCTTACCTTTGCGACAAAGATTGGGTTGCCCGTGTCCACAACTCACTCTTTACTGGGTGGAGTAATTGGGTTTGGCATTGCGGCGCTGGGCGTCAATGGCATCCAGTGGGTACGTCCAGGAGGTGGCCTACAGGCAATCAACAGCGGCGTGGTACAGGTATTGTATGTATTTCCTATACGTGGTGAGAATTAACTTTCCGTTTCCTTTGGCTTACCGTTCTCATAGCATGGCCTGGATCCTCGCTCCCGTTCTCGCGGGTGTGATTGCATCGATCATCTTCCTCATCACCAAGTACGCGGTTCTTTTGCGGGAAAACCCTGTGATGAAGGGCCTATTTTTGGTCCCAGTTTACTTTGCTGTGACGGCTTCGCTCATCGTCATGCTTCTCGTCTGGAAAGGCGGTTCATATGAGATCAATCTCACCGACACAGAAATTCCTATTGTCATTGTGCTCGTGGGCATTGGGTTTGGTGCGCTAGTAGCCATCTTCTTCGTCCCTTGGCTATACCGAGTTATCATCAAGGAGGATTGGCAACTCAGATTCTATGAGATCTACAAAGGCCCATTCTTACTCCGCCGCGGTGAAGTCCCGCCTGCGCCAGCGAATTATCAAAGCCGCATCCGTGACTATTACGAGGGTCATGCCACCCGACAGGACCTTGACGACCGCAGAGACAACCTAAAGTCAGAGGATGGCGTCTTTGTTGGTGATAAGGAAGCGATTGAGCCGCCGCAGAGGAAGTCGCTTGTGGGTCCCAAGCCCGATGGCCCATGGTACTCAAGTGCCGCGCTCATTTGGTACTGCAGGTGGGCGGTGCTACATGGCGTGGACCAGGATGTGGTTGGTCATCAGTCTAGCAAAGGTGGTGGGCTTGCATCTGGGAACGTCGATGACATGCATGCTCGAGCAACCAGATTTGACAACAGGGTCGAGTACCTGTACAGCTTTCTCCAAATCATGACCTCTGCGGCTGCATCCTTTACTCATGGAGCAAACGACGTTTCCAAGTGAGTGGACAGGGTTTTGTGGATGAAAAGTAATGAATCTGCTAACCATTATTTCCGCTCATAGCGCCATCGGCCCCTACGCGACAATCTTCCAGATCTGGAAGGATGGACGGCTACCCGGCAACGACGAGGCCGAGGTGCCTTTGTGGATACTGTGAGTGTGGCGATGGCCTCGCTGCGGCGTTGGTTGCCATTGCTAACAACGGCTGCTAGCATTTTCGGTGGTTTAGGCATTTGCCTTGGTTTGTGGACATACGGTTACAATATCATGCGCAACCTTGGCAACAAGATCACCCTCAACTCCCCTTCTCGCGGCTTTTCTATGGAGCTGGGAAGCGCGTTTACTGTCATTATGGCAACTCGGCTTTGTATGTTTCGATGTGCCCCGCGTCAAGCGTAATTGACCATGTACTTCACTAACTTCAAGTTCACGCCAGCCCTCCCTGTCTCCACCACCCAAGTCATCACCGGGGCTACCGTCGGTGTTGGGCTATGCAACGGGGATTTGAAAAGCATCAACTGGAAGATGATAGCGTGGATTTATGCGGGTTGGTTCATAACGCTGCCATCGGCTGCGCTGATTTCAGGGTCGCTGATGAGCTTTGTTCTCAACGCACCAAGATGGCTTGCGGTTTGAAAGAATTGTTTGGGTAAGGGTCGCTAGGTGGGTAGAGGGGGGGTTTCTGGGACTAGATTACTCGTCAATTTGATAAAGTCTCGGAAAAACAGCGTTGAGTAGCCGGGGTTAGCAACCCGAGAAACGTTGACTATCTACAGGGCCTCGCTTGAGTAAGTAGGCAGGAGTGATAGGGTGTCGGTGCCGTTTAGGCTATGGCATTAGTAGCGACTCGGAAACACAGAGACCTACTCGGGACACTGTCGGCTCGGTGTCGCTGGAGCGCAACTTTAGGGTGTGAGCTCGGGTACAACAGGTTACCTTGGTACTGCTCGCTAATTACTGGTGTGTCGGGTTCAATGACACTGCACCCCTCCTGAGTCCGACACTATCCGCGGAGCGCTGCTTCCGAGGGGCTGCCGCTTATGGACTAGTACTAAGTCGCAGTATCCCATTATTCTCTGGGCATGCCATTCTCTGAATTGGAAGCCAACCCTTCATTATCATATCTGCAGTGTCACCGTTGCTAGAGATCGCTTATTGAGGATAGACAACCAGGCCCTCCAGGAACACCACCGTCAAACCTGATCATATCCCCTTATTCGCTTGATGCAACACGCAACACTGGCTTTTAATATGGCTGCCAATTACCTACCCAAACCCTAGGTAGGCATGCACAAGTCGGGCCTAGGTATTGGCCCTTTTAATTTTAAAGGGATAGACCCGTACTGCTGTAAAGAGAAGTCCCCGAGACCACTATTCTGAATGCCATAAATCATTCAATTGCAGTCGTTTGTGGCCGTAGTGCAACCCCTGCGATTCTGTGTTGAGAGTCCTATCTTTTCCGGACTGGGGTTGAAAGCTGTGAGTGTGGCGTAGCAGGAGTGGAAGGGGGATCTGGCCTGGGAACGTTCGGTGCTGTCTTGAATTTATCCAGCTTTATCCGGCTACTCCTCTATTTTTCGCCTGTTTATTACTATTTACTACCGTCCTCACTGCTACCCGACAGCCATCAATTGGAGACCACCACTACTACCTTAACATCACACGCCTGGCCGACAACATAAATAACAGATGATCTCGGTAGACAAATCCAATGACAATATCGGATTTCCTTTATATCCTGTCCAGATCAATCATATTCACCACTTACTGGCGACATCATGTTGCTGACACATGTCATTACACTGCTTGTGGGAGTGAGGGGTTGTGCTGCCCACGGATTCGTCCAGTATATTGATGGGGAGGGTATTCGGTACCGTGGATATGACCCTGGCTTCCGTTTCCAAACTCCTGCGCCAGAGGTGCCAGGCTGGTACGCCAATAATACGGACATCGGTTTTGTGCCGCCACAGAGTTTCCAAGACGCTGATATTATCTGCCATAAGTCGGCGGTCCCGGGCCACGACTACGTCAACGTTCAAGCCGGCTCCAACATCACACTACAATGGCTCACATGGCCCGAGAGCCACGTTGGTCCTATTATCGATTACCTAGCGTCTTGTCCCGAACGCGGCTGCATTGATATTGACAAGAAAGATTTACACTTTGTCAAGATTGCGCAACAGGCCCTGAAGCCTGGGATAACGTCCAACACCAGCTGGCTCAAGGCCTGGGTCATTGATGACTTCATCCACCGCGACTTTAAGTGGCATGTCCAGGTACCCGACAACCTCCCTGCTGGCACATATGTCCTACGACACGAGATCATTGCCCTGCACAGCGCATGGGATGTGAACGGGGCCCAGGCATATCCCCAGTGCATCAATCTCAACGTCACCACAGGCGGGAGCCGAAGGATCACTGGCGGTGTGCCAGCAACGAGCTTTTACGGTGCCGAGGACCCGGGTATTCATATCAATGTTTATAACGGAATGACAGACTATCCGTTCCCCGGACCAGGGCTCTGGAGCTGAAGTGCTTTTCGCAACGAAGGGAAAACTTGAGTCGCTCTCGATCTAGTAAGAGGCACTGTGTAAGGTAGCCGGAGCAATATCATTCAATCTTCGGTAATCAAGTGTGGCGATCTCGGCGCTGGTCTTCTTGATGAAGTTTGGGTTACAACATCGACATATTCTCCTTGTACATAAACATGAAGAAGATATTGTAATGAGGGGCAATAGCATACCACAAAGGGTCAATATGATATTTAGGAATTTGGTAGGTAAAGGCTCCGGTATTCTATTCCAAGATTACCTTTGCAGGATATCTTTGAGCGTTTTTACTATTTCTCATGCGATCCTGGCAAAGTATAACCAACGGCTGAACAATTCCACCACACCTCCAAATATTTCGCAGCGCATGCACCTCATATTTAGGTAGACATACGATACGGCCTGTGATTGTTTAACGAGAGACATGTGTGCAACCTTGTTATCGCTTATGTAGCAATGATTCGCTGATCACTGAACGCCAATATCCCCATATGGACGCCACATCACCACTAGTCCCATCAAATCCTCCACTAAGGTTGGACAAGCATTTCTTTTTCGGGGCAGCCGTTTGGCTGATGTTTATCCGAGGTAACAAGCTGTGGTGGCTCAAAGTTATTTTTCTCTCCGGTTCCAACTTCACTTCATGGATTGCCGCCGCAGACACAAGCCATGACCATCTCGACGGTTTCGCTCCGCAAGATTACTCTCACAATAGGAATTCTATTGTCGCTTGCACTTCTTTTCCAATTGACGTACCACACTTGGTATCTCGGCTTACCTGCGCCGGCCTCAACAGTACACCCCACCCAAATCACAGAGACCCTGGTCGTTGCCGCTGCTCCAACCGACGATATCTCCTGGCTAGCGGGCCACTTCCCCGTCAGGAATGTAGTGTCGTATCGGTCTTCTAAAGGGAACGAGGCGCTCGCTTACCTTGAGTACATTGTGGAAAGTTACCATGACCTCCCGGACATAGTCATCTTCATTCACAACCACGACCATGCCTGGCACAATGCACGCCTCTTTGACTTCAACATGACACGTATGCTTGCCCATTTGGACAGGAAGTTTGTCAAAGATATTGGATACTTCAACCTCCGGTGCGACTGGGCGCCGGGGTGCCCGGCACGGCTCAGACTGAGAGGTTCAGCTACGAGTGGAGCGGCGGCTGCAAATTCCACTGGCCGGACGATTGGCAATGTCGATGGAAGTGAAGAAGAAAGCCGTGAAGAGACGGTAATGAAAGCTGTGTGGGGAGAGTTGCATCCCGGCCATCCCATACCAAGTACGCTAGCGCAGCCGTGCTGCTCACAGTTTGTCGCTTCCAGAGAGAGCATACGAGCCGTGCCACGGCAGCGTTGGCTACATTTCCGGAGCTGGGTACTGGAAACACCGCTGAGTAACTGGTTTGCGGGACGTGTGTGGGAGTACACCTGGCAATTTGTCCTGGCTGGTGACGGGGTGACGACGTGGTGCCCCCTCGAGAAGGATTGCTATTGTTTTGGCTATGGGGCATGTTTTGAAGGCGAAGATGAATGGGAAAATTGGAAGGAGGCAGAGGAGAAAGCGCAGGCAATGAGGAACGATTACATTACAACCATTTCTGGAGGTGACGATGGCAGTAAGCTTAAGAAGGAGCTTG
Organism: Lasiosphaeris hirsuta; assembly: GCA_030549175.1. Classification (NCBI taxonomy): domain Eukaryota; kingdom Fungi; phylum Ascomycota; class Sordariomycetes; order Sordariales; family Lasiosphaeriaceae; genus Lasiosphaeris; species Lasiosphaeris hirsuta. The sequence continues at coordinate 704,989 of JAUKUA010000009.1, forward strand.
GGACCGCGGAGCAGGAGCTGCAAGGAATGGTTAAGGACTCACTACGACGAGGTGAGAATGAAAGATCTTCCCGTGATTCGACACGTTTCGAGATATCTCATATGCCATAGTAAAAACCTCTTAGCTTGGTGGGACTCAAGACTCGAGGCGTGTCACCCTCCGGTCACAGTGACCAGCAAGGGTCCCCAGGGGGGTGCCTCCAAACCTAACATAAGTGCCGCTTTAGTGGCTAAGCCGTTTCAAAAGGTTCAGGCTCTGTTGAGGCCTATCTTTGAGCATGCCGCAATAGCTTTTAATTAGTGTAGATTCTTTCGAGGGCTGTAGTTCGAACTTGATTGAAAGGAACTCCTCCTCCAGGCACATTCCCTTCCGCACCCAGCTTGTGGCATACCATAGCTTACTCCGGCAAATCACTGGCTTCGATTCAAGATTAAATTTTACATCCACGCGTTCACAACATGTCACGTACTGCAGATGCGGCGAACTCTTTTCACTATTATTATTATTTTGTATTACTTCCTTCCTAGCATTTAGTACTGCTGCTCTAGGCTGCACACCCTAGATCCGCCGTTGCCTTTTGGGGTACGCACACGAACTGCAAATTCTTCTTCAGCTTGGAGTTTCTCTCTTTAGTTTGGGTATTGAACTTGGACAAGTTCGGTGTGAGCGGAAAGGTGGTTAGGTCATAGAGACCAGCGTCGTGCCTGTTCCGGTAGTCGTGTACTGCCGCGGTAACGTCTTGTCAGAGCTGGGTCAACTTCCTAAAGTTCCTTAGAGTGTAGTAGATACGGCAGTCTGCCGCTTCGAATCGGAACTGCAGTGGGATGGGTTCTGACTCGCCATCGGCCTCCTCGAGGACATCGTCACGCAGGTTGAAACCAGTGTAGCTGGTCCACATGCCTTGGTCGCGCACGTCGCGATGGAAGGGGATGTTGGGCAGGCAGGCGTTGGCTGCGGTGCTAATGCTACCTGCATGAGAAAATTCAGCATCGAGATGATCCGATGAGTACTACCTCACTCCACGGCTGCCGCTGGCGGCTTGCATGGGACCAGTCTCTGGTCGACCGCCAGCTACAATGGTCCTGACGCGCCCCACCTAGTCATGAATTCCCCAAAAAGGGCGCAAGGCTGACGAGCAAAGACCGTCGGTGAGCTGCACGGACATGGTGGAACGCGGCCAAGTCAAACTCGACGTTATCAAGGTCAAACCGCTCCACCTTTGAAAAGTCGTCACCGCGGTAAACGAGCGGTCCAGCATATTCAGCCCAACTACCGAAGGGCTGCCCAGTTTCAGCATTGAGTCTTGGGGTAATGACCCATTCGTCATCGAAGAATTGCTGGTACAAGTATTCGTCAGTGCTATCAGGATTGTTGTTGGTATGATAGCCATGATGGATTTGCTATACCATGGCCTCGTTTGAAGAAAGCGCTAGCTTACAAGTCAATATGCAGGTCCCACAACAACACCATACCTTGGAATACCCAACCTCTAGTGTATAGGGCGCGTCGTAACCGGCCCTTCGTCTAAAGTTCTTTTCTCAATATGTACCACGCCCGGCTGGACAGCACTCCCTTGCCCTGACCACGGCACATACCGATCACACCCGGAGCAACAGAACATTGTTTTTCGCTCGAAAGAGCCCCCCTAAGCTATTCTTTAAATCGGCCGCGGCAATGTTGCAAAACGAATAGCGGTACACGCTGTGCAAAAGGTCGCCCTCGGTTTTGGAGTTGTTGTTATCCTGTATGATGCACAGGGGATCAATCCAGAGATAGCGAACCCCCAACTGGCGCGCGACCTGGACAGCATCCATAAAGTTTGCTGGGAGCTCAGCCAGCCCAACGCCGCCGTGCGATGGGTTCATGTGGCGGTCTAAATTGGTTGTTTTGAGCTTGAAACGCTCAGCGTCAACAGGGTTGCCCCAGCAGTGGCTGAGCGTGACATAGCAATCCTTGGTGAAAGTAGCAAGAATTGGTAGCGACGACCAAGAGGCGGTCTTTGGAAAGAGATGGATGGTCGACGTCGATAAGGCGGGTTGGCACCCAGCTCACCGGCGGACTTGCGCAGCGCGCATGTTTGGCCTCGCAATTGCGGACCCGGTTTCCAACTTGGTTCCATGACTCGGTTGAGTTTGTCCAGGGTGACAGGTTGCGCTGGGTATCAATTGCATCTATTTCCACACTCTGTTAGCCGACCGCAGAAGTCAGCTCAAGAGAGAAACATACCTTGTTCAAATAGATAGAATGTTCTCATGGGGACGGATACATGCATGGGCAGTCTTTTAATTGGAAGACTTGACAGCATCAAGCAGAGCAGAAGTAACAGCCGTCAATTGATGGAATATCGTTGATTTCTGAGTATGAGGAGCGATGATATCCCCATGGTTGCCCGGTCTCGAATATCGTAGCGATGCAGAGCTGGTGAAGCATTTTGTCTTGACCGCTGCGCTATCTGGCGCAAAAGCTGCTGAAAATGAGGGGAGGAGAGTTGATATTCCTCCACTTTTTCACCAAGTTGAGCCGTGCCCGTGCACGCGCATGGCACAACCTCGCAGGGAGGCCTGGCTTCCATGGTCAAACAGTATGAATTGTCAATACGGATTAGTCATGCGCAAAGTCAAGAGACTTCGCCAAAAACCCCTTTGCATTCAATACAGAGTACTCCAGCTCAAGTCGCAGGTTTACAGGGGACAGTCAGAGGGTGGGCAGGAAGTAGCCGAGACAAGTGGCTTGTATCGCACCATATCGATCGCGTTCGACGTCATGTGGATGAAAATGCTGGCACAAGACAATGAATGCATATGAAAGAAAAAACAAAAGGTGCCGTGGGTGCTCAGCAACGGGGGGGGGGGAGCTTAGAACTTCGCACAGTGTGGGCTCTCCACTAACCAGCTCGGCTGCCCAGTGCAAAAATTCCTCGTCAGGCACGACTAGCCACTGGCACACACCCTGCTCAGAAAAAGCAAGACTACGGATATACTTCACCGCCCAACGTCAACTTTCAACCCACAACAAAGCCGAGTTCCATCAAACCTACACCCAACAGAAAACTGGTGGGAAACAGCTCGGAAGTGGCCGCGATGGACGACTTTGATTTTGACGACGTGTTTGACGACGTTGACGAGGCAAAACTGGAGCAGCTCGAGCGACCCACCAAACGCCAAAAGAGCGCTCACTCTACCGAGAATGCCCAGGAGGTCAACCAAAGCCACCAGGCCCTTGCCGAGCGTCTCCTTAACGAAAAGTTTGGCTATGCAACGTTCCGATACGAACAGGCAGGCGCCATTCAGCGTGTTCTCGCAGGCCAAAACACTCTGGTCGTTTTCCCCACCGGCGCTGGCAAATCCCTATGCTACCAGATCCCCGCTATTGCCTTCCCGGAGCTCGACAAGGCCGATGGCACAAGAGAACCAGATGTTGCCGGTGTAACCCTCGTTGTCTCGCCCCTGATTGCTTTGATGAAGGACCAGGTCGATGCTCTTCGCAAGCGCGGTATCTCTGCCAACAGTATCGATTCGACCAAGTCCTGGGACGAACTGCAGAATATCTACGCAAGCTTACGAAGGTCCCAGCTTCGAATCCTGTATTGCGCGCCTGAGCGGTTGAACAATGAGGGCTTTATCGAGACCATCAAATATGTGCCAGGTGGCATCAGACTGCTCGCCGTCGACGAGGCCCATTGCGTTTCCGAGGTACGTCGTATTGGTATCCGCTGCACCCAGACCCAAGTGACTGACATTTTGTGCAGTGGGGCCATTCTTTCCGACCCGACTATCTCAAAGGTACGGGTAATTTTTTTGTAGCCAGATGATTCCCTTTGGCTTGAAGTTTCTCTAACAACTCTCTTTGCGCACAGTGGCTCGCTTCGTTGAAGAGATCAAGGCAGAGCGCGTCATCTGTCTCACCGCGACAGCCACACCAAGGGTCGCCAAAGACATCTGCAAGATTTTCAAGATTGAAGAGTCCTGCGTTTTCAAAACATCCTCATACCGTCCAAAGTAATTCCATCTCCAGCGCTATGCATTACTTTTGCCGAGCTAACACAACTTGACAGCCTCAAGCTCCATGCCCAAGCCATCGACTTTACCAATGAAACACAACCTTGGATGGATATGATGTTTGGTGTGGGTGCTAGTGGCTCCAAGACCGAAGACGACAAGCGGTTTGAGGCGCTATTCAAGTTCCTACGCGATCATCCTGGCCCGACACTTGTGTATGTCGCTCTGCAACATCAAGCCGAGATACACGCCGAGGTCCTGACTCGCCATGGGTTCAATGCTGCTGCCTTCCACGCCGGAATGAAGACCGAGGAAAAGACCAGAATCCAAGGTGGCTTTATGGCATCCCAGATTAATATTGTAAGCGGATTTCTACTCTCATATAAAATGGAGCGCTCTTGAAACGGCCCCCTAACCTTTGACTACCTAGGTCTGTGCCACAATTGCCTTTGGCATGGGTATCGACAAGCCTGATATTCGAAACGTTGTCCACTGGGATCTCTCGAGTACGGTAGAAGAGTACAGCCAACAGATCGGGCGTGCAGGTAGAGACGGCAAGACAAGTCACTGCATGTTTTACCTGACGCCAAGCTCCTTTTACCTCCGCGAAGTCTTTGCCCGCGGAGACCTACCCTCCCGAGAAGCACTAAAACGCCTTATGCTTGACATCCTGAGCCACGCAACTGGTAAGCTGGTTAATGAAGTCTTCAAGCTAAGCCATTACTCGCAAGGCAGAGATTTCGATATCCGGCCAAGTCCGCTGTCCATCGTGTATGCCGTTCTCGAGCTTCACTTTGGTCTGTTCCGTGCTGTGACGCCGGAGTATTCCTCTTACAAGTTTGAGGCTACGAAAGCCTATTACTCAAAGAGCGACCAAAGCCGTGAAGCAAGGGCCGTTTTCACGTCTGCTGTCAAAAAGCTCAAATTCCATGACATTGACGTAAACGCCACCGCTCGCACAATGGGTTTGAATCGCCTCGACATTGTGAAGAAGCTTAACCAATTTAACGAGCGTGGAATGATCAAACTGCAGACAAAAGGTATCGAACATAGATATCTCATCCTCAAAAAGCTTCCGGAGACGGATGAGGAGTTAGAGGCTGTGGTCGATAAGCTATATACCGATATGGTTGGCCAGGAACGCGATGCTATTCGTCGCGGTCGCGAGGTTATGGATCTTATCACAGGATCCCGGTGTTTCGCCCGCTCGCTGTCCGAGCATTTTGGTATGAGCCTCCCTAATGGCAAAACGAATTGTGGCCACTGTACCTTTTGTTATACTGGGAGGCCGGTCAGAGCGCCATCCCGGCGACTTACCAATACTACAAGGGCGACCATCCAGGGTGTGCTGAACTCGACCGGTGTGCGCGATGACCCGCGCTTTCTTGCACGTGTGGCCTACGGCATCAAAAGCCCGCGCGTCACAGCGTTGAAGTTGGATAAGCATTCGGCCTTCCGGTCTCTTGCGAATCACGATTTCGATGTATGTGTATCCTTTGACCCTTTGAGAAGAGAAGTCTATTGCTAACCATTTGGGTACCATTATCAGCATCTTGTTCGGGAGTTTACCGCAGCTTGCGCGGCCTCTGGAACGGTAACCGGGGGAGGTTGATGGAACTGACATTGGTGATTTGCAACTATGGCACTGGATGGTGCCTGAATTTTAGAGGCGCAGGTGAAGATGGCATCATGAGATGATAGCTGCTCGGGTTGATACGTGCTCACCATGCACTCTATTGTAGCGTGTGCATAGAGCCAAGAACTTGGTCGCAATGTAACGAGTTAACCTGGTTTATTCGGACCGACGTTGCCCCTTTTGGTTGGAGTGGTTGTGACAATTTCTCCTTGACCGTACCTTTTCGTTGGACCAATAGTGACAGCAGTCTTTAAGAGCCTCCGAAGTGTCAAAAGCACCATGCCGTGAGCATCTCAATATCGCGGCGCGTAATACCTCACTACTTCAGTCACTGTTGTCTTGAATAGAATTCCATGTGCCCAACCCAGAACGGAAGCATCGCAATGCTTGCACAGTTAGATGTTGACCAGACCTTCCCTCGTCCAAGTTACATGACTCTTGGAGACCCTCAACCTGAAGCACGGAAGTGAGTTGCTTGAAGCCTGAGATTGAAAGAATGCGACAAGGAATCTCGATCCAGGCGGAACCAGGTAACTACCCTCCACCTGGCGGCTCCCCATAGTGCTGGGCGCGGGTGAGATAGAAGAGTGTAACACATCATTGCAGTGTCCCCACACGTAGTAAAGTGGCGCACGCGATAAATGCGCGCAATGCCGGTACGACTCCCGAAGATATCGCTCGTTGGCAGCAGACACGAGACATTATTTACGGCGAGCCGCGTGGTGCACTCGGCATATGAGTATCCGTTCGGCGGGTGTTAGTGGTTATAGTACGTCATGCGTGGAGGACGGCACCGTTCACTATGAGATGGAATCTTCGGCGTTTCTGTCCGTTATTGCGAAAGCACTATAAATTAATGTAGCTGGCTGCCGGCATGGCCTTCCACCAGTCCGCGTCCAGGAAATTCATCATGTGCGGGCTGGAAGGCGCACGACGCTCCGGCATGGAAGATTAGCCGGAAGTTGATGAAAAAGCCTGGGGTGCAAAACCTGGGGAATTCCTGGGGGAAACTCGGGGGACGTATATAAGCCCCGATATAGCCCTGGCTCTCACACTGCTAACAAAAAGCTCTCAGCAGCACCGACCCTTTTCCCTTTGGTCCTCACTTCCATTCATACCCATATCAAAATTTCAAGATGCTGTCCCCTTCCGTCTTCAGCGTGGCCCTCTTCGCGGCTGGTGCCGCTGCCCACGGCGCTGTGACCAGCTACACATTTGCTGGAAAGAACTACCCAGGGTAAGGACGGTTGATGCCAGACTCCATGAACCTCGCTGACATGCAAACCAGATATCAGGGTTTCTCTCCTGGCAACTCCAAGAATGTAGTGCAGTGGCAATGGCCTGACTACAACCCCATCACATCGTGCAGCGCGGCAAAGGTCCGCTGCAATGGCGGCACCTCGGCTACAGAGAGCGCAACGGTTGCGCCAGGCGATAAAGTGTCGGCAACCTGGGGACAGTGGACACACAGCCAAGGCCCCATCCTGGTGTGGCTGTACAAGTGTCCGGGCTCCTTCAGCTCCTGCGACGGCTCAGGCGCCGGCTGGTTCAAGATCGACGAGGCGGGCTTCCACGGCGACGGCGTCAAGACCTTCTTGGACAGCGAGGTAAACTCTGGCTGGGACATTGCCAAGCTCGTGGGCGGCAACAAGCAGTGGACCAGCACAATCCCCCAGGGGCTCGCTCCCGGCAACTATCTCATCCGCCACGAATTGATTGCCCTCCACCAGGCAAATGCGCCCCAGTTCTACCCAGAATGCGCGCAGGTTGTCGTCACGGGCTCCGGCACTGCTACGCCTGACGCCTCGTACAAGGCCGCCATTCCCGGCTACTGCAAGGACAGCGATGCCAACATCAAGGTAGGTTTTCATTCCGCGACTTTGGCACTTGTGTTGTTTCTAATGAGTCGCATCACAGGTGCCCATCAACAACCACCAGCTTCCCCAGACATATGCGATTCCAGGACCCCCGGTCTTCAAGGGCACTGGTGCTAAGCTCGTTAGGGAATTCACCGCCTAGAAGGTGGTCAGGTCATGGACTGGAATAGCATCTGTGGTCATTTTTACTATTACTGACACAGCATCTTTAACTTCTGCATTATATACTTTCTTCTCTTCAAAACGCCAGCGTTTTATTCTCACAATCAATCTCTCCTGCTCAAAAGCAGCTATGAAATTACACTGTTCATAATGCACTGTGCTGGTCATGTTTCATTGGTTGTTCAAACTTGCATTTACAGTGGAAATGAAAGTGAGAACGATCTGACTGCCCGATGTAATTGACAAAAAAAGCGTAATGTGATCTGCATTCACTTCCCTGCCGCACGACGAATGATTCACGCAGTGCGATCACGCTAAAACATTGTTTGAGAGTTAGTATCACTGCTGTTAATAAACCTCAATTTCAACCAGTAAAGATCAGCCTTTTCACTGCCACCTCTAACAACAACGTTAGGGCGAGTAGCACAGGCGATTTCATGGCGACCAGAATGGGCAAAAAGGCCTAGCAGGGAAATTAGCACCTGCCTAATTGACCTTTATTACAAGCACTAAAAAGGCAGGAGTCTTGAGGCCAACCGTCAGTCGCTTCGCAAGGAAGCGAATCCTACACACAGTCAAACAGGTTGAAAGCGAATGCACCACTGTAACACAGCTATTCCGGGGAGCACGGGTAGCAATGTACCCAACTGGGTACCTAGGCAAGTATCTCTCTCACCTGCCCTTGTGCTTACCTTGGGTCCGTTCGTATCACCGCATCCACGGTAAAAAGTGAAACGTCGCCCCTCCTCTCTTTCTCCCCAGCCCTTCATTGAGACGCCCGGCCTGCAACATTATCAATTGAAGCTATCCACAGACAAGACGAGACAAGACAACAGCGAAAATGACGAAGCGTATAGTTGAACGCCCGGAGACCGACTCTGTCGCACTGGCGCCATCGGCAGCAGACACGGTGAAGTCGCAACCCTCACAGCCCGCTTCCTCCGGGAAGCGCCTCGTCCCCACCATGTTCGGCGTTGCCATACGCAATAAGAACATGGCGGAAGCCAATGCAGTGAAACGGCACTCGTACACCATCATCAAGGCAGACCTGCTCATTCCCGGCGCCGACAAGCCCATTCCTCAAGGTGCTCTCGTCATCGAGGACAAGATCATTGTCTGGGTGGGCAAGCAGGACGAGCTGCCCGACAAGTACACGTCTCTGCCACACCGAGCCGTGTCGGTGCCCTACCTCATGCCGGGGCTCTGGGATGTCCATGTCCACTTTGGCGGGGACTCGCCCGACGACGAGTCGGGTGCCTACTACATGTCCATCATATCCGAGCACCCCACGAGTTCGGGCGCGAGGTTGGCTAAGGGGTGTTGGGAATCGCTGCAGCGGGGGTACACATCGCTCCGTGACGTGGGCGGCTACGGCTGCGAGGTCGCCAGGGCCATCAACGACGGCGCCATCATCGGACCCAGCGTGTACTCGGCCGGCGCTATCCTCAGTCAGACGGCGGGCCACGGCGACGTCTTTCCTCTCCCGGCCGGTGATGTGCTCCTGAACCTCGGCGTGACCAATGTCACAGCGGGGCACTTTGCCACCAATGTCGTCATGCTTGTCGACGGCGTGGAAGAGTGTCGCCGGGCCGTCCGGCTGCAGATCCGCCGCGGCGCCAAAGTCATCAAAGTGCTGGCCTCGGGTGGCGTCATGTCGCGTGACGACAACCCGCTCTACGCCCAGTTTTCACCCGAGGAGCTCGAGGTGATTGTGCAAGAGGCGAACCGCCAGGGCCGCGTCGTCGCCGCCCACGTCCACGGCAAGCCGGGCATCATGGCGGCCCTGAAGGCAGGCGTGACAACGGTGGAGCACGTGTCGTTTGCCGACGACGAGTGCATCGACCTGATCAAGAAGCAGGGCACCGTCTTTGTCGCAACGAGAACTGTCATGGAGTTGCTCCTGGCCACGGGAGGCAAGGGCTTGCCGAGCAAGAATTGGGAAAAGACCAAGCTGGTGGCCCACGACCACCTGTTTGCGTATAAGCGAGCCATGGACGCTGGCGTGACCATGGCCTTTGGCACAGACACTCCTCCCGGGTTCAATATGGCCGTCGAGCTCGAGTACGCTGTCCAGTATGGAATGAGCAGCCTTGATGCCATCAAGGCCGCAACAGCAAATGGACCGCTGAGCGTCGGGCCGCAAGCGCCGCTCACGGGCCAGCTGAAGGCGGGCTACGAGGCCGACATCATTGCCGTGGCTGAGAACCCTGTCCAAGATGTCAAGGTACTACAAAAACATGGGAATATCACTTGGGTGTGGAAGGGGGGGAAGGTCTACAAGGGCCCCGGAGTCGGGCCGTGGGGCGAAGGCTACGAGTTGTCTGACGACCTCGATTTCGAATAGGATGACTCGGTGAATGCAGAAAAAAAAGAAGAGAAAAAAAGTCTCAGTCTATTATTTTCACTGCTCCACTCCACCACCAAGATACTCTCTACTCCAAACAGGTATTATAACTAGCTAGATTCTAGCCAGTAACACTCAGTGCCTAGCCAGGGCCAACGCATGCCTCCCGCAATCACTCAAGCTTTGTTCCAAAGGTGGAATTCAGATAAAACTGGCCGTGAGTGCCCTCGGGAGCGAATTCCAAGCCATCAAGGGCCATTGTGTAGACAAACTTCTTGTCCCAGTTGGCGAGACAGAATTGGGCAATCATGTCAATGCCTTTTTTTTCCCAAGTCAGCTGAATGCGAAACAATGCACACGCTTGGAAATTGGGTAAACTCACCAGCACCAGCACCGCCTGATGTCCACAACTCGCCCTTGCCCTCGCCGTCGAATGGCTTCTCCTCCACAACCCAGCGCTGGTCGAGCCACTCGACCTGAGGGAGCAGCTTCTTGGCGCCCTCAAGGAACCATCGGTTTGTCGTGGCCCTGCGACCATCCAGCACTCCCGTGTCGGCAAGCCACATGGCTCCGACGCAGGTGGTCAGCCACACGCGCGTCTTGGGCCAGGCTTCGCGGATGAACTTGGCTGCTGCGGCCGGGCGATAAGAGAGGACCGGGCCGCCCGTGAGGACAATATCCAGGTCGCGCGGGCAGTCGTCGTACGTCATGTTAGGCATGTATCGCAACCCCGACGTGACGCGGGTCGGCTCCAAGATCGTAGAGAGGTAGAAGAACTCAATATCGATCGCGTGTTCCTGGAACCCGCTCAACGAGTTGTCCATGGCTAACACCTCCTTGAGGTAGGTGGTGGACAAGTTGCCGAGAAGATCGATGCCCACCACATCACTCAACTGGACTTCATCGAGCATGACACCGACGCGGAGGGTCTTGAGTGAAGAAACGGCCATTGTTGCAATAATGAAGTTGAGATTGTTGGTGAAGGATGGATAGAACCTTGGTGCACTGTGCTGTGTGGAATGATCTTGTGGATGTCTGGCGCTTACAAGAACGGTCGGTCACTGATATTTGAGAGAGTACTACTTATATATCATATACCTATTACCAGTGCCCATCGAGCAAACTTGGAGGGCATTTGAGCAAGTTCCGCATTCACTCCGAATGGGACTCGGAGTTCTGAGCTGAGGCAGTCATCCAAGAGCTGCAGGCAGGGGGCTTATGCCCTTGATGGTGGGTCTAACGCAGATTTGGTTCCTGAATTGGCTTTCGTGGATTGAACACGCGGATACGAGGAGAAACGATGCGGAAGGCGTAACTGAGTGTTCAAGAGAATAGGCCAATGGCACCTAGACTTGAGAGGCCAGTGCACCTGTCCAATCCAAGTTCCGAGTGGCTTCGGGTGTTAGGCCCCATCAAACATAAGCTCCGAGCTGTCTCGGGACTTGGACACCGCCGAAAAGCAGCGGGCCCTCCTTAGGCTATTTTGTTTCTGGATTTTGTGCTACCTTGGGTTCGCCCCAATGGCACTTGCTCCAAAAGGGGCTATATGTACATTGAGGAGTCGTGCGATAGTTTGCCATGGCGCCGAGTCTTGGCACCTTCACTCAATTCAGCGGGCCTGAAGGATGTGTGTGGATGGATCGGCTGATAATTATCATAATTGCTGTTGAAGCTGTCAGCTACTTGGCCATGGCGAAGATGAAATGTGACTGCAAGCCTTGCTGCAGCGAACTCACTACTACCCCTAAAATGTGATATGCGAACAATCCAACCCCAAATTCGTGCCGTTGATTAAGCGTTTGATGATACATTGTTTGTAATGATGCAGGAAGGTACCCCGTACCAAACCGTCGTCGGATTAGATGCCTTAGTTGGGTCACTAATTACAGCACAGCCAAACTCGACCGAGCTACTGGCCGGATGTTCCCCTTGAGTGACGACCGCAATACCGGTATGGACACAGCGATGATTGTGATTGCGCTTTCTGCGGTTCCTAGTATCATAAGAACCATGACGAATTCTTGAGAGAATGTGAGTAAAGAGTTCAGTGCCACGTGCAGAGCGCTCGGCTTCTTACCTGGCTCGGCGTTGGGTTTCGTAACCAGATAGAGAGCTAGAATTTTGGCAAAGGAGGTTAACCCGGCGCTTTGGGTCGTCAGCCATATTCACTTCGAGTTCGACAACGAAAATAGATGTGCTTACAAGACGCCCAAACTCATTGAAAAGGTGATGCCAAGCTTTTCCCTCCTTGACCAAATGACCATGGGCCACACTATCTTCCACGGCAACAGAGCCAGAGCGATGTCCATTAGACCCGAGTAGGCGGCCACAAAGATGTTGTATCCGTTGATAAACCAAAGTCGCAGACACACGCCGGGCAGCTCCATGTGCCACTGTTTTTGTAATGGCCAGCATGGTGCCCACTGGATGACGCCGCTCAGGGCAATAGCGATGTTGGTGGACAGCAACACAAACCACACAAACCTCCTGACCCAGCCATCCGAGATGCGCAGCAGCGTGATAGCGAAGGACGTTTTGCTCCAAGCCGCCGCGATTATCAAGAAAAAGCCGGCGATGAGTGACACCAGCCGCGTTGTGGCCAAATCTTTAATGTCCCGGTTGTCCATGCCAAAACCAAGAGTCGTCGCAAATGATTGAAGAATACAGGATATTATCAGACAGACCTGTCGGAACATCAGCTCTGACCCAGGCCCAAGATGCCTTTGCCTCTTGTAATTACCCATGATGATATCAAGAAGTGGTCATCCCACCACAACTTCCGGTCTCGTCGACGCTTCCCCCAAATTCGGAGAGTGAGAAATGCTGTTGATGAGGTTGCCAAAATCCAGATTGATATATTCAGAAACCAGGCGTAATTCGCGGGATGGGGGTCTCGGGCAGGGACTGAGGACGCTGAACTGGATGGTAGTACGGCTGTGCCGTTTGCTGGGCTGGGTAATGTTGCCATGCTCAAAACTGCATTCCATCGAGACCGTGTTGACACCCATGACCCGGCCTGCTTCAAAGACATGCAGTGGCGCACCGGGGGAATATGAGAGGGGAACAGGAGCAGGCCATGGTCAGTAAGTAGAAGAGAAAACAATGGCGGCCTTCATCCCGTCGCGTCGATCAAACAATTGGGAGGTTGTGTGAGCAGATCCGATTGCCGTACGCAGACCAGCCGGTGCCGCGAGCACGAACCCGGGGCATATTAATCAGACGAACTTGGGTAGCGACCGGTTTCTCGACTCGCCTTGTCACCCTGAATTTCGACCAGATTCCTGGTTCCGAAAGGGCTTTGCCGTCTCAGAGCATAATTCACAATGTGGTCAGATGGACTGGCCGGGGCAGATCAAACCATTCTTGCACGCGACCACATGTGGTCCGGGCCCTGTAGATCCCATGGGCCTATGCACACCCATCAGACGAGCCCATACCCGCCAGATCTTGCTATAGTTGTAAAATGCGCAGGAGCCTTTTGCCGTTGGATCATCATGTGCATTGTCATCCTGTTTGTTGGGGCGTCCTTGGCGGGGAAGCTGGCGTGCCTGGCGTTCGCCATGGCAGGACCTGATGGATGGCTGTGCAAAGCATCGGACTTTTTAGTTGGGCCGTTGTGGCATTGCCAAAACAAGTCATGTCGCAGTGTGTATTTGCTCCAAAATCTGGGTCACAGTAGTAGCTCTGTTTCTCGGATCCGCTGTTAGCATTCCCCTCAAAATGCCCCTCATTGCGAGCGTGTCAGAGTCAGTCCTCTTGTTGCCCATCCAATGGCTGGGCCAAGATTCTTGATGGTGCCTGCCAGCAGAGTAACCCAACTCCTGAAAGCGGCCTCGGCGAGGGCATGGCCGTCCTTGAGCTGGGAGATGACAAAATGGTTGGCGGTATAGGTTTCAGGCAACCGGATCCTCTTCTGCAAAAACAGCATCGTCACACCCAGCGACCAAACGTTGAATGCAGGCGTAAGTGTTTGTCTTGACAGAGCGGGCGAGGTCAGGGCCAGCATTCCGGCGGAACAGCTTGACCACAATGGTGCCTCCTGCGTGATCACTGTGAACTACCCTGAAGACGCTGCCGTCGCGCTTGAGATCCTGTACCTTGCGAAGGGTAAACTCGTCGATGGGTTGCGCCATCCGAAGTGTCCATGTGGAGGAGATGCAGCGTCTCAAAGGGATGGAGCTCTCGTAGTGCAGCGGCGGGTTTGGCGATTTGGCGCACATCGGGAGCAGACACGGTCAGTTCCAGCGGTGCAAGGCGTTCAGCCCCCGAGTGAATGGCGAGATTTGGGGACCTGACTCGGGCCGTCGGCGCTTCTCCTCCTGGGCGGATTCCTGGGATGCGAGTCTCTTAGAGCCAGCAAGGTTCTAGAGGACGGCTGCCGTGCTGAGGGAGACGCCAAATTTGCGCTCTCGGACCTAGAAATCGACCAAGACTCGGTCCTCAAGATTGGGGTTTTTGTCAAGCACGGCCCACGATGAACCGGGTGGGAGAACAAGGCTTCATCTGTCTCAACACAGCCTGGCTGTCTGCGTAGACGCCCGGTTGTGCCGATATTGGCACCGCGTTGGCACATTGCTGTGGTGTGCCTGGATTACGGCTCTGGCTTCAGCGGTCGCGGGGTCACAGGCCTGCATTGGGAGGCTCGCCAAATCAACTCGATCGGGCCGATGCTAGAGAGCGGAAACAGATCAGGAAAATGGGAAAGTAATAAGTGGATAGCGGGGTAACTTGCTGGCACCAGGGCCGTCAGGATGCGTTGAGCATGGGCTGAATTCTGGGTAAATTCCGCGGTCGAGGACATGGCTGCGTGCTTGGGAGGCAGCAAAATGAAGACCAAAACAGCACGGGGATGGTAGGCGGGGGAGACGGGGGCAGGCATGCGGAGGCAGTGTGGGACATTGTACAGAAATTCATGATTGGTCAATGAAAGACGCGAATCATGACCAATCACAGCGGACTAGTGACCAAGGTAGCGCGTGTACCCAGTTGCCGATGCTTTAGCAGTGCCCTAACAATTTGGACATGGTCCCCGGGGGCTCCCACTGTCGCACCCTACCTAACAACAACGGCAAGCGACGGCAGCAACAGCGCCGGCCTCGATCGCAGCCCCTCGACGCACAGCCGCCACCATGTTGGACCCTAAGACCCGGTACAGCGACGACGACGCGTCGTGGGACTGACCGGCGCACAAATTTGGGATGCGCAACCGGCAAATGGTGACGGATCTCTGGCGCGAGTTCAAAACTGTCTCCATGCCCCTTCAGAGTCCCGAGGCCTTCCACGCCGACATCTGCGCGACGTCGCCCTGACCTGCGACACCGAGGCCGACCTCTGTGCTGCCCTGCACCAGCGCCGCGACCAACGACTGCGCGAGGTCTCCGAGTGTTTGCACGCCCTAAAGTACCGTGTCGCACTCGACCCCAGTCTCCTGCTGCGCCGGCCGAGCCCACAGACGTGGAGCAGCGCTGTGGGCTTCTTTGGCACCCCGTCCTACGACAACCTCGCCCGCTTCCTCGACATCTTTACCACCGACACAGCCGACTCGGGTAACCCTCTACACACATTGCCAACTACCAGCCAAAATACAAAATCACCACTCCCCAATACAGCCCTCGGTCCTACCACCCGCCGACTCACCCCCTACCTCCCCAATCGAACTCGACCACCCCGATTCTCCGAAGCACTGCCCAACCCAAACAGAACACACCCCTCCTGCCACCCCCCCCCCCGCCTCATCCCGACACCACGCCAATCCCCTCCACATCCCACGACAGCGAGTATCCCCATCCCAGCAGCAATCCGACCTCACAGTCAAAACGAGCACCCCCAAGGGCGAAGCGGCGGCGTACAAGCGAACCACCACCGAGCGATGCGCCCTCTGCAGAGCCAGGCCGGGGGACAAGGAAACAAATGCGCACAAGCAGCGGCTCAGAAGGGAGCATCCACTACCAGCCCCACGGCGCCGAGAGCCAATCACCACAGCATCATACACAAGAACACAGGCAGACAAGGAAACGAGCAAGACTGGGTACAATAAAGAAAAAGGGAACATTCTTTGGGAATCAACAAGGCGGAGGTGGCCTAGAATAGCAGTAGAGTGCTTAACATGCATACCCCTTCAAACAAAGCCCGTACAAAGCTTTGTGCTATTCCACGCAATTGCCCACCTATGCGCGCTAGTAGCGAGTACAACTCGAATACCATTGCTGCCGTCCGAGTCGTCGTCGGCGTGAGTCGTCGAAACATCCTTCGTGTTACTTATTCGGCAGGCAAAATTCATCACCCTCAGCAGCCCCGGGCCGTTAGCATCCGCGGTCGAGAGCGAATTGCCACCTCTGGATTGGGAATATACCCTCAAGATGAAAAGAGGAAGGAAGCCTTCCACTCGCACATGGCACCACGCTCCACAACCCCCTTTCTGATCGACATCACGGCCATCACGGCGGTCAGGTGCTGGCAGCTGTGACAGCCATGGCATGCCAACCCCGGGACATCACGAACTTGGTATACTTTATCCTAAGCTAAGATTTTATAATCGTACATCAGGTAGCATCCTAAATTCTGTGCTGGGGTACCTTGTAACATACCACGTCCTGAACCAGATATTAACCATCCTATGGCAGGTACTGATAGATTCCAACACATATCCAGACCTGATGTGGCACTTCTAGCACTGAAGGGAATTATTGGTATCTACGAGACCCGAAACACTGCTCGTTAGGTTATGTGATACAGTGTAAAGAACATGTCCCTAACTAATCCCTCACCGAGGTGAAATCCAGCAGTTTGACAGGGAAGCGTCTTCAAACTTCTATATCTAGTTAGTCGGCATGACGATCCGGGTATGCGTCTTTGAGCCCCCAACCTGATAGAAAAAGGAGCCGACCAGCTCGGTATTGCCATATGGCGCGCGGGGTCTATCCTTGCCACGCATCCAGTGAGCTTCGTTGACTTCAGGGACTCCGCGCCCTTCCTTCTTGACAAACTACATACACCAGAGACCTGTTCTTCTATTCCATAAAGTGAAGTCCTGAAAGCCGCTAAAATTATTGAATACGAGTTTAGTGCCGTCATGGTCTTATCCGTGAACGGAAACATGTGAATCGATTGAGAAGGAGCTGACCGTATCAGGTCCCATGTCACTTATGAGCGCGGGCCCTTCCCCTTCCCACGGCTGTCGTACCTCCGCGGAGCTAACATCAAACCTTATCTCAACACAGCGTAAAGTCGACGACGCCCCATTCTCCACCACCGCTTTTTTTTTAAAAAAAAAAATAACAGATTTCCGGGACCAAAACCCCCACGCCCTAGAAATCCATGAAACTGCCCTAGGAGCCGGGCATTGAAGGTGCAACCCACGTTGTCGCTGACCCAACCCGACTGGAGGCTGCAGGCCACTAGTGCAAACCCTGAACGAAGTACTGCGAGCCCCTGGGTCTTTGCCATGTTGTATCATATCAATGGGCTTCAATCCTACCATTTGATGGAATTTGCATCGCATAGGATTCCAAGTGGCTTTCGCCTAGTGGCAAAGACTGATAAGGATGCTTGACGGTCTTGCTTTTTTCTTCTTCCCCTCGTCGAGCTGGCGATTCCTCGCAAAGGGTCTAGGGGAATCCTGCGGTTCTGTCGTAGCTTTCTTTGGTTGTGTCCCTGCAAAGATCCCACCCATCCAACTTGGCTTCATCTCCTGGACTGATAAGTGCCGCGATGGGATTTGGGTGTTGTTGGGATATAAGAGGCGGAGGAGTTCGAGTAACCCTTCCCCCCCCCCTTGTTGACATCCGGGTGAGGCAAGGATCGCTCATAGTTCCCCTCTTCGATCTTCCATGATTTGATGCATGTGCATCCTGGCCGTGATTTGTCGTGATCGCCATGTTCGGCAGCTTCGACATCGAACCCCGGGCGGCGCTAGCCGCGCCGACAGACCCCTTTGTCAGATATACCCAGAGCATCGTCATCGTGGTCGTTTCAATCCTTTCGCTGCTGGGAGGTGCATGGATGGTCGCTAGCTTTTTTGTAAGTCACCAGAAACCATGCTCGCCATTTCAACTCACACTTCGATACCTAGGCCTTCTCCAATCTCCGAAGCTTTCGTCACCAACTTATCCTTGGGCTAGCCATCAGCGACTCTGTCATGGCCTTGAACTTCCTATTGTCTTCATCGATGAATGTCGGGGGGCGGTGGATTGGAGCGCCCGAGCAAGCCGGGTTCTGCACCTTCAACGGGTTCATGACACAAGTGTTTGTCATTCAGACAGATTACTGGGTCTTCATCATCGCCATCTACACTTACTTCGTTCTGACGGATCAGAAGAGGTGCTCGACGTGGATCCAGGAACACCCGCTGGTCCCCTGGATTGTGCCGTGGTTTCTGTCACTCGTGTGGGCTTCGGTCGGATTAGGCGTCACTGGCTATGGCGACATCGGTGCATGGTGCTGGTTCACTTCGGACGAAGTTCGACTTCTGGTATGCCTTGTCCACCATCGCCTCCCTGCTTTCCGCTTTCCGCTTTCACTAACCTTCACAAGGTCAACTTTGTCCCCAGGTGTAAGTGCACCCGCCACGCATTCCCAAAAATTGCCCCGATTCTAATATTTGCCAGGGGCCATCATTGTCATCATGTTCCTCATGTACGCCCGACTCTACTTTGTCCTCTTCCGCGCCCACCTCCGGCTTGTTTCCCTCGAGGCCTCTGAGTCAGGCGAACCAAGCGGCTCCGACTCGCGCCAACTTGGTTCCAGTGGCCTTGACGGCGCCACTGCGGTGTCGGCCAGACACACTCGCAAGCTCAAAAGTGTATGTCAAGAACACCATGTGAAGCTCTCGTTATGGGACTGTTCTAATAACTAGCAGCTCGCCCGTCTGATGCTTCTATACCCGTTAGCTTACGCCGTGGTATGGTCGCTGCCCACCGGTATCCGCATCTACCAGACGACAAGCGGAATATCGGCCCCGTGGCAAATCCAAACGGCTGACAAGGCGTGCATTGTCCTTCAGGGGCTCGTAGACGCCATCATCTACGGTGCTACTGAGAGTTCCCTCTCCAGCTGGCGGAACATCTTTTTTCCCAGACGATTTTCTTCTATCAACGGAGTAATGATCCCAGCTCTTGGACGCGGCGACTTTGGCAACAAGGGGTCAAAAAAGCGGGGCTCGGTGCTCGGTGGAGAGCAGCAGCTCGTCTCGAGGCCACCGACTGCTGGCGAGGCGGCGACTGCAGTATCAAATAGATCCGAAGACTCGCTGGGGTCCTCAAACGTTGCCGCTACCGCAGCTGGCTCGAGTGACGAGATGGAGCTAGGGAACATGAACAGGACTTCCGCTGCGATGGGCATCTGGAGGACGGTGGAGATTGAGATTACCAACAGCGACGAGAAAGACGGCGAGGTACTTCAGAAGCCGGGGAAAGCGCACTTCTCTGACGAATCCAGAACAGTTTCCTAAAGTTGAGCCAGAGGCCCAGCTACGGTTATCAACAAGACATCTCGTCAACAATGCTACTTACTTCTCCGCGGTCATTTTACCAACTCGTTTTTGCCTCGATATAAATGATGACCAAATCTACCCGCCAAATTCACGTCTAACAGAAGTGAGCGAATCATCCAGCTCCCGTTACCGGGTAGTTTTGAAACAATTTCCTGTAATGCGATTTCACCTCACTACCCCCCTATTCACGCATCAACGTCTACCTCTCCAATCGACTGCCGGTGGTCAGCCACAGCCGCCATCACAAATTTCGCAAAACCATGCGCAAACCTGTCCATGTCCTCGTCGCCATACAGGGTCGTGGAGTGCTGTATGATGAGGTCCAGGTTCCCCTTGGCGCCCTCGACAACCTCCAAAACAATCTCGCAGGGATGGCCGATATTGTGCAATTTGTGCACCGCCACGTCAAACTCGGCATGGCGGTACACCCACGGGGCCCCGTGGCTCTGAAAATTGATGGCAATCTGCCCGAGAGCCATGTGCCCGGCTGGCCGCTGCCTTTCGAGCACCGCGTCGGCAATATCGTCAAACGACACGGTCGAGTGTGATAGCGCCTGGAGTGTCACGTCGCGCGCTCTGCTAACGACGGTCTCAAAGTTGGTAGCGGAGCAATCGCCTCGGAATCGCAGCGGCAAGAGGTTGGCCATGCATCCGATGATTGCTTCGGCATCGGCGTGGGGGCGGTTGCCGTCAAACATCAGAATGACCAGGTCGTCATCCGGTATGTACCTAAGCAGGTACGCTCTCCACGCCGCAAGCAAGAAGTGGAACGGGGTGGCTCCCAGGTGGGCGCAAATGCGTTTCATGCGCTTGGAGTGTGTCCCGGGTAGTTGCACCGTGACGAAGCGTCGTGCCGTCTGCCACGTGCCTGAGCGGGCTTCCCTTGCAAATGGCAGCAGGCTGCTGGCTGGGGGAATCCCCCCGAGTGTATGGGCCCAAAACTCGCGGTCAGAGACTGCTGCTGGTGTCTGGAGCAACGCGTTGTGCCACACGCTAAAATCGGCGTAGCTGATGCGTGAGCGGGGAACAGTCTCCATGCCCCGGCCCGTGTGCACGGCGTCACAGAGGTCCATCCAGTCGTCCATGAGTATTACCAGACTTGCGCGGTCGAAACAGATGTGGTGGGCAACGAATACGACAAAGCGCTCCGACTCGGCGGTTTTGATCAAGGTCATTGTCGCTACCTCGGCTTTGTCAATCTTGAATTCCTGCCGCCGGAGTTCGAGGATGACATCTTGTAGCTTTGTCTGTGGCGATTCAAGGCGAGAGACATCTCGATGGGCAAGAGTTAGGGTTGGCTCCGAGAGTGGCAGTTGCAAGAGCCTGTTGCCGTCCTGGAAGAACGCGCTGCTGAGTACTTGATGTCGCCGAACCGTCTCGTCGAAAGCTTTGTGCAAGGGTTCCAGGGGTGGATATCCTTCGATCCTCAGAATGCCTGCTATGTTGAGCTGGCTCTTCTTTTCCGCACGCAGGTGGCGCGCAAACATTCTTTCCTGGAAGCTTGACATTGGCAACGGCCCGGTCGTCTGGACGCGAGGAATATGATGTGTTACTCCCTGCTGGCGGCTGGTGTTTGGTCCATTCACTGTGGGTTCGTCGTTTGTCACTGGCACCCTCGCACGGCCCTCTCCTGATGTGACGACGGCGATGGTCAAAGGCATCAATGCAGCCACCTTTTCGACCAGTGCTCGTGTCGACTTGGCGCCAATAATGTCAAAGAGTGACAAGTCGACGTCGACCGTCTCCTTGAACCACTTCCGGAACTCGACAGCCACAATCGAGTCGAGACCATAGAACGAGAGCGGATTTGTCTCGATGATGCTCTCGGGGGGTGTCCCCAAAACCCTGGCTACCTTTTGGATAAAGGCCTCTTGCAATATGGCCACCTTTTCCTCCATGTTGCTCGCTGCGGTAAGACGGCTTGCCGTGCTCACCTGGCCGGCCCCATGGCCGTCGCCGCCAGAAAGTGCTCCGTAGGACCTGTTGGCATAAAGGGTTTGAAATACCGACCTCTCAGCCCACCATACATCGGGCTGGCTGATGTTGATCCCAGCAATTAGCTGGTGCCAATCGAGTCCGTCGATACTCTCAGCAGCCGGCTTGTTGAGCAGCACGGCTTCCTCGACAAGGAACATCAGCTCCTCCTCCGTCAGGACGTCAAGCTTGTTTCGGTCCAGACTCTTGCGAAGATGTTCGTTCTCAGCCACCAGACCCCTTGTTGGCACCGCTCCCAGGTTCATGGCCGTCCCGACAAGTCCCTGTTCACGCCGCCAACGCATCAAGGCGTCCATGTACGCACTGGCAGCGACGTATGCCCCCTGGCCCTTGTTGCCGCAGACGGCCGAAACAGAAGACCAACATACAAAGAAATCCAAGTTGCATCCCAGTGTCGCTTCATGTAGGTTCCATGCACCAACGCACTTTGCTCGGAGGCCCATCTGGTACTGCTCAAACGACAACGAACGGATCATGCCGTCTTGGAGCACAACCGCAATGTGGAAGACGCCGGCTAGCGATGGGCCAATTCTTTGGACCGTATCTCTCACATCTGCCAAAACCGTGACATCGCCGACATGGGCCGTCACTTCTGCCTTTTTGGATTCTAGCCACGCGATGGTTCTTTTGGAATAGTCTTTTTGGTCGCCGGATCGAGACAAGAAGGCAAACTTCCTCGCTCCTCGCAAGAACATCCACTCGGCTGTGGCGGTGCCCAGTCCTCCAAGACCACCGACAAGAAGATATGTCTTGTCGGGACGAAAGAGAGGGGTGTGGCGGTAGGTAGGTGGCGCAACCTGGACCTTCTCGTGTTTGTCGACCGTCAGAACAATCTTGCCTGTATGCTTGCCGAGCTGCATGAGTCGGAACGCCCTCTCCGCTTGCCCGTAAGTGAACTCGCACACGTCAGGCGCAGTGATCTCTCCAGAAAAGATGAAGTGAAACGCTTCGCGGAGTAGTCTTGCGGCAAGGGCCGGATTCAGCTCGCAAACGAGAATCATGTCCACCGAGGCAAATAAAACGTTGTTGCGAAAAGGGTCCATGGCCAGATTTGAGTTCTGGTGGATATCTCGCTTGCCAATCTCGATGAACCGACCAAAAGGAGCCATACAGGACCACGTGGCGCTGAGGAGTTTCCCAGCCAGAGAATTGAGCGCAAGATCCACCCCGTTCCCGTCTGTCGCGCCCATTACTCCATGAACAAAGGAATCGTCCCTTGAGGAGAATATTTGCGAGTCTGACAAGCCAAACTTCCCCCTGAGCATGGCACGTTTGGGTTCTGAGCAAGTGACAAGAACCCTGGCACCCGCGTTTTGGGCGAGTTGAATAGCCACCTGTCCTACGCCTCCCGCACCCGAGTGTATCAGCACCGTTTCGCCTTTCTGCAGCCTGCCAATAGTAAAGAGTGAATAGTAGGCGGTGGTTAACGTGATGGGTAGGCTGGTAGCCAAGGCAAACGACATGTCGTCGGGAATCTTCAGACACATGGTCTGATCCTGGCGCACAAGAGTCTGGTGGGCGCCTCGGCCAGGGCGGTACGCCACCACGCGATCGCCGGGCCCAAGTTCGGTGACGTTGCATCCAACCCCTGTGACAACACCCGCGCATTCGTTGCCCATGTTGTTATCGTGGATGATGCCCAGGGCAACGGCCAAGTCATGGAAGTTGAGGGCCGAAGCTTTGACGCAGACCTCGACTTCGTGCTCGCCGAGGGGTGATTTGTTATCAGATGCGAAAGAGGTGTCTGATGTGAAGTGAAGAGTCTCGAGGAGCCCGATTTGGCCGATGCGTAACGCAAGAAAAGGGTGGTCGCCAAATCGAGAAAGGCTCGGCTCGCTGCCTACTCCGTTGGGAAGCTTGCGGTTGAGATTGGTGTCTTCCTCAATCCGAGGGATATAGACTTTTCCATCTCGATCGGAAAAGTCTTCTTCTGTATTGCGAGGATCCAGGGCAGAGAGGACGCGCTTCGAGACCAGCTTGGCGGAGCTGTCGTGCTGCATGTCCAAAGATATGAGACGAGACTTTTGGTTCTCATTCCGCGCAACACGCAGCAGTCCGAGAATTTTGGAATGTTCGAAATTGGTGGCTTCCATTGATGCACCCTGCACAACCCAGACCAGAGTGATATCTTCTTGGCTCAACAGGTGCCGAGTACCGGCCCATTCCAAGCTGGATTCAACGGAACCCTCGTCGAGGCTGCTAAGCACAACGACGCTGCTGGTAGGGAGCCCTTGTTGTGCTACTGAGTCAATCGAGACTGTGGTCACCAATGTAACGTGAACAGCGGCTTCCAGTTCCTTGATAATGGCATGTGTCTTGGCTGGAAGAGTTGGCCCGGACGGCAAGACAATAGTCACTTCAATACCGGGCTGTGGCTGGTTCACCGCTGCGCTGTAGGCGGTCCAACCCGAACCAGAGGTAACACATAGCCCCCGAGGAAAAGAGTTCTTGGTGACAAAAACGCCATCGCTGGCAAGAGAAGAGTCGAGATATTCGGGAGAGGCCCCTGCTTCCGTGTCGAGAATGACAAGGTCATAGGGGCCTTGAGGCTCGGCTACCAGCGTAAAAACCTCTGATTCAAAGTTGATGCCATCTGCTTCTGCATCGGGTGCGAGAGCGTGCAGAGCACTGTACAGCGGACGCCGCGTTACCGGCGTGGCCAAGCAACTCAGTAGAGAACGGCATTCGTGTTCCTTCATGACCAGCAGAATCCGAGATGAAGGGTGCTGGAACAAGTACAACTTGACGAGCGTCTCGAGGCTGTCTACTTGCTCTCCATCTAGGAGGTCAAAGCAGGGCTGCCACCGTTGGCGAAAGAAAAGCGCCCTACCCTGACCAGTGTGGCTGCCACTACCAAGTGCTGTTACCTCGTTCCCAGTAGCCTCAACAATGAGTTCTCCAGTGCCAGTTTCATGGAGAAGAATGTGGTTGACGGCAGTTCGTTGATTCCGCAGCTCGGTATGCGTCTGAACCGTGTAGTTCCGCGTCTCTGGGCGGCCTGCTTGTTCTACTAGTAGACCAGAAATATCTAGCCTTTGCATGTACGTTGAGACAAAAGCATTGGAAATTTGCCTGCCCAGTTGGGTCTCGATGGCGCTAAACAGCACATGGAAGGTCGAATCTAGCAGAGTTGGATGTAAGATGGTGCGTTCTTCCAGCTCGTGAGCTGGGAACACACTCGGGTCGAAAGGAAAGGAAGCGACTGAGAACCCCAGCCCGCTAGCAATGTCTCCCGAGAGCAGCGCAAAGTATTTGCCGTACTGAAGCTTGAGGGACTTTAGCCTTTCGTAGAGAAGCGTTGCCGGCAGTCTTCTATCTGACGCTGCGACCAAAGTGTTTGCTGACTTGATTTTTGAGAGCGATTTGAGTCCGCGGGGAGTGCCGTACTCGATGTAAATTCGGCCGTGGCAGTGCATCGTCTCTTGTCCAACATTGTCAAATGACGAGACAGAAAATTCGTACCACTCATCCGAAAAGGTGCGTGCCGAATCCGTCACAGCCCGCAGCTCCAGCTGTGTTTCCGCGCCTTCGTCGTCATCTTCTACCAGAGAAAGGGGTGCCTTGATGAGGACCTCTTTGAGATGTATGGCCGCTATGGGGTCACTCCGGTCTGGGCGCAATCGGACGGCAGCCTCGATAGCCATGCAGCAGTATCCAGCAGCAGGATAAACAACCTTGCCATCAACACAGTGATCACGCAGCCAGGGGATCTCATTCAGGCGAATGTAGTTGCGCCAGCGAGGCATGTGGTGGATAGCTCCGGGGACTGGGACCCCAAGCAAAGTGTGTCTCGAGGGACGGTGCAGGTGCTCTCGGACCAGTCGCGGAAGCGACCAGTAGTTCTTGTGGTTCCACGCATAACGCGGGAGGTCATCGAGCCTGGTCCCAGGGCCGTTGACAGCGCGCAGATCCACCGGATAGCCCAGGCTGAAGAGAGAGCCGGCCGTTGCCAGGAGACTATGTAGAGCCGGTAGACCCCTCGATAATGTGGCAATATAGGGCATTTTCTCCAGTCCCAGGCCTTTTAGTGTCTCCCTTGTCGGCCCCTTGAGCACGGGGTGGGGGCCAACTTCCAAAAGAACGTCGACAACTTGTTCTTCGTTCTCATCCAGCACTGCGCCAATGACGGCATCAGAGAAGCGCACTGGTTGGACCATGTTGGCTGCCCAGTATGCTGGCCCGAGGGAGGATGGCTGAACTAGCCGAGCAGTAACGCTCGAAAACATCCGACAGGTTGCCAACTCGGGCTTCACTAGCCCGCTATGTTCCATGGCAACTTGGTATCCCGGCGCCAAGGGGATCATATGATGGCTGTGAAATGCCTGCTCGACCTTGAGCTCTCGGGCGAAAACGTTTCGTGATAGCAGCTCTTCCCTGAGCTCGGCTACGGCATCAGCGTCTCCCGAAATAGTGACGCTGGAGGGGCTGTTGATCGCCGCAACCGTCAGCCGGCCACTGGCAAATTGTGTCGCCAGCTCAGCTCTCGCGTCAAGTTCTGACAATCCGACAGCCATCATGGCGCCAGGGACAGAAGCCTCTCCGTTTTTCTCAGATGCCATGTACAAGCCTCGGTAAAAAGCAGCGACAATGGCGCCCTCCGTGTTCAACACACCGGCAGCGTACGCAGCGGCAATCTCACCCGAAGAGTGGCCACACACTGACGACGGGCGTATTCCCCACTCCCTCAGGAGATCAACGAGCCCAACCTGAACAGCAGTGCAGATTGGCTGGGAATACTTGCTCTGGGGAAGATGAGACTCGCTTTCTGAACGAAGAAGTTCCTCAATGATGCTCCAGCCAGGCCCGTCGGGGAGGCGACCAAGTATCTCATCACAAAGCTGTAGTGTCGCGTAGAACTTTGGCGAAAGCTCGATCAACTCGCGGCCCATGTTGAATATCTGTGCTCCCTGGCCTGTGAAGATGAACCCGACGCGAAGTGGCTTCCCCAGTGTTTCAGCCTTTGTCCAGGAGCCAGAAGTGGCATCGGTTCTGAGCTCATCAGCCAGCTCGCTAATGTCATGTCCCGTAACTTTGAATGTTCTGTACTGGTGGAACGAGCGCCGGGTACATAGGCTGTAGGCTAGGTCGCGGATAATGGGGGTGTTGCTGTCATTGTCCTTGTTACGCAAGTACTCGCTGAGCGCTTTGAGAGCTTTCTCGCCCGCCGATTGTGAGTGTGAAGTGGTGGGTATCAGATACGGCCGCTGGCGGGTCTCTGAAACACCGTTGACCACGGCAGAAGACAGACCCTGGCTTGGAGGCTCTTCAAGAACCACATGCGCGTTGGCACCGCCGTAGCCAAAAGAGTTGACGCTGGCCCGTCGCGGTTTGCCATTCAGCGTGACCCACTCTTGTGCGGTAGTGGGCACGCTGAGCTTCCACTTGTCAAACGGTATCTCGGGGTTGGGCGTATTGAAGTGCATATTGGGCGGAATCACGGCATGCTTCAGCGCCAAAGTGGCCTTGATGATGCCGGTGAGACCCGCCGCGCCTTCCGAGTGACCAATGTTGGACTTGACACTGCCAAGGTACAAGGGCTTGTCCCTGCTGGAAGTCCCAAAGACGGACCCGATCGCGGTGGCTTCGCGAGGGTCGCCGGCTTTTGTCCCAGTGCCGTGTGCCTGATTGAGCAATTAGCATGCGTAGCTACTTCATGTGATGTGGACGAGACTTGCCTCAAAGTACCCAGTATCATCGGGCTGGATGGCTGCCTTGGCGTATACCTCTCTGATGAGAGCTTCTTGTGCCTCCGGCGAAGGGAGGGTGATGCCATCCGTCTTCCCATCGTGGTTAACCCCAGTCCCACGAACAACGGCATGGACGGGGTCTCCTGCGGCTAGTGCGGCGTTGTGCTTCTTGAGCACTATGGCACAAACAGCATCGCCTCGCACATAGCCAGAGCCGTCGGCATCGAAGCTGCGGCAACGCCCATCAGAGCTTATGAAGCCCATGTCAGACATGGTCTGGTACGTGTTGGGTGCAAAGTGCAGGGCAGACCCCACCACAATGGCCATGTCGGCTTCGCCTTTGTGGAGCGATTCGCATCCCAAGTGAAATGCAGTAAGGCTGGATGAGCAGGCTGTGTCGACCGTCATACTGGGCCCATGCAGGTTGTAGATGTAGGATATTCTGTTGCTCAGAATGGAATTTCCCGTCCCCGTGATTGCGTATTTTGGATAGCTCTCCAAGTCCTTGCCTTGAAGGTTGTGGTAATCGTTAGACGTTGTGTACATGCCACAGTATACCGAGGTGCGAGACCCCCGGAAGTCGTTAATGGGAATCCCGGCATCCTCAAGTGCCTCGTAGGTCACCTCGAGAAGTAGCCGTTGCTGTGGATCCATAGCCTCGGCTTCCTTTCCAGGCACGCCGAAAAACTCGGCGTCAAAGTCGCCGAGGGGTTGATCAATGAAGTAGCCATGCTGGGTGTTGATCTACATGCCGCGTTAGCCCAATCGTACGAGTTTTGTGTGAGAAATCAAAACGTGTTTTTACAGTTCCTTTGTGGGCGTGGTCGGGATGATGGAAAGCTTCAATGTTGAAGCGATCCTTGGGCATGGACTTCCATAAGTCTTTTTTGTGGAGTATGTTTTGCCAAAGCCCACCCGGGCTTGTAGCTCCGGGAACACGGCATGCCATGCCAATGATCACGGCGTCGTTCGCCATTCCATCCTTACTTGAAGAAGCTGCCATGGTGAACGAGGCGGGTTAATTGTTGAGGTGACTTTCTGCTTGAAAAGATAGATATCAGGGCCAGTATAGGTCGCTTGGACACTAGCAGTTGAAAATGTTGATGGGCAAGAACAACTTTCTGCAGAATCCGCCGCTCCCACTGAATATATTTCAATATATTTGAGGTCCAGAGCTGCTTACCGCCAGGAAAATCAATATGCGGTAGTCCTGCCTTGTTGACCATGATCGACAAGCACTGGCTGTGGTGGGGTGTACATTGAGTCCAAGTGCTCTCGGGTATTCTGTACTCTTGGGTAACAAGTTCTATTCTTCAGATACCCTCATAGGTACCTAGATAAGTACGAGTCGAGTAAGGCCGACGAATCTCTTGTTACGTCAAAGTAACACATTGCGATCTTTTCTTGAGTGACTGCCAGTGCCTTTGGACGACTGCCTACAATTTCTCTCCTCGACATGCTGTAGTAATTAATGAGGTGGGTGATACAATGGCTCAACATGGAATTATTTCTATTATAGATCACCTGGCGGCATTAAAACCACGTATATACAACCTGGATATCTTGTACTACCACAAAGGGTCAGACGTCGATATCTACAGCGATTGGTGGCTAGATCCGGTATAGGAGCTACCCTTGCACATGCATCAGAGGGTAACGCGCGCAATATCTCTTGGGGGATGATACGGCTGTGTTTGTCCTCCGGAAACAAAGCCGGGAGTGGCAGCGGGTAGTTAGTACCTGCCAAAGATAAGTGCTTGGGCGTGAAATGTTGCTTGAGGAGTAAGCGTGGCAACACACAGAAGTTCTACCCAAAGCAGGTCGCCTACTGGATACCTTGCCCAAGCGATGAACACGTTCCTTGTGGCTATCATTGGTATCATTGGTCAAATTAAACCTTCATGAATAACAGCGCACATATCTTTAACGCCAAGTGTAAGCTGGGTGGCGCAGCCGCTCGCACGCATCAATGGCTGGCATGGGATATCGACTGTTTTTTCTTCTATGCATTAGATCTAAGGAGGCATCGAGAATCCTGCTGATACGGGCTGCCTAATGGGGCTACCAAAAATGCTCGTTGTGGCTGTCCAGTACATTCAGCTATTTTCTAATCAAGCTTCAAGTGTTCCCATTGGTTTTGCCCTTTACGACTCGGTATCTTTCCCGTCTGTGGTTTAGTGATTAGTGAAAGATCTTTCTCAACCTGCTGCTATGGATATTGCTGTCGCGAGATAACCCGTGCGGCAACTTTGAAGCAGGGTGACGGGGACGGGAAACAAGGGTGATAGACGGCTGTTGGTTGTGACCACGAGAATGGAGATGAGCAAAGTCATGGGCGGCTTGCGGTATAGTACCGTAGCTGCCATTCTCTCCTCCCTCGCCCTCACATTTCAGCAGGTCGCTCGGGTCGCAGTCACTTGACTACCCACCACCCATACCGACAGACTTTTACAAACCAGAACCGCCAACACGGTCCATCTGACAGGTTTTCTCTCTTTCTTCTCTTTGGGCCGTCCCGGATACGGACTACCAGCGTCGCCGCCAGACATGTTCGTAACGCCCCGTGGCCCCGTGCCCGGCCGCTGGGAGTCGTGAGGCCGCGTCATCGTATTATGAGATCTCTTATCTTTTGGGGATCGTGGATTATGTCGTTAACTATTTTTTGTGGTTTCATAATGCACGCGCTAGCTCGAACGCGCTACTCGTTCCTCCGTGGTCTTCCCCACCTGTAATAAAGGCACTGTCTGACGGTCAGCCTGCTGACGGTATATAATCCATACTCTGGGTTTCAAGTGTCGACCCGGAATTCTGGCATTCCCTTTAGTCCGAAAGATTGCGTAATGGCGGTTAGATTTTGGGTCAATTACTACGCCGTAACACCAGCAAGTCGTATACCATCGCCGTTTATTTATACATGCCGCCGTTGTGCTACTGACGACGTGCTATCAACCCCAGTAATCATTAGGCAACGATCCCTTTAAGACCTTGACACGCTAATAAGGTTTGGAAAATGCATAATTATTATCCTTATATCTGCGTATATTTAGAGACCGTCACTGCGCACTACCATTGCCGTCTTTTTGCACTTCCCATTCCCATACATAACCCTGGTTTAACACTGGACCTGGCAGAAGGGTACGTCCATAAAATATGCACTTGGGCACCAGGGCACCAGCCAGGGAGCCAGCATTCCAGCCAATCAATCCGGGAGCCAGGGCACCCCAACGCCGGCCGCAGTGCTGTGAGCAAGTCCAGGGCAGGTGGTAGGGCCGCTAGAGTTGCCAGCAGCACCTAATAGTTACATTTATGGAGGCTTTTATGGTGTATTTGAGCGATCTGAACGATTTAAATCGCTATAATAGTCTTGAATTGATTGTTGTTCAATTGACTACGATGGACTGCGACCATGACTATGGGATTATGGGTGTGCGACCGCGATTGACTGCGACCGCAATTGACTGGCATGCCCCCTGCACCTTGGGGCTGCGAGGGCGGTGTAGGATTGTGGACTGTTTGGGCAGGCGGTGTGGAAAATAAGGTGTGGCTGGATGTACTGGTAGTGCAAAAAAAGACGGAGATGGTAGTGCGCGAGTGACGGTCTCTATTTATTACTGTTCCCCACCGCATCAAACGCTCGCACTTCAATTTTTAATTTTTGAACAACACAAAGCTGATGCGACTGTCCCTGGACCTGATCCGGTCAAGCTTTAAACACACTAGCAAATTAGGCGGACGGCCATTTAGGCGAGCGCGCTGGATGCACCCACAGATCAGATTGAAAGGCATGCTCGAACAAAAGTTCTGTGCATGCCTGCGTCCTAAGAGTGAACTTTATCCCCAGCGCGGAATTGAGAGTAGCCGATGTTAGGCTCTCGATAAGTACCTAGCGCAGACAGATTGCCACCACTTTTTTTTTATTCCCTTCGAAAGTGCCCGCGTTTGTGTGGCGCTCCGACATTCCGTCATCCGATCATCATCAGCCTCCGCGGCAACTGCATCCATCCCACGCGCGCACCTCGTATTTTCCACGGCTTCAAACCTCCACAGCCGACAGACACCATGAACGGACGCATGTTGTAATCCCGTCCATTCCGGGGGTGGCGCAGTGTTTTCTAGGACTTTTTTTGTTTGCGCTTCTAAATTTCTCATCAAGTGGAGCCGTCATGGGTCGAATCGGGCGTTTCTTCACGGCGTGTTTGCACCTGTTTGCAGAACATCGGAGCTGGCTCGGCTGGCTCCCACCACTCAATTTCATCACAATCCACTATGCCTACTTCATCGTCGTCCCAATAATCGCGTCGGCAATCTTCTGGGGCTCATCCAATCCCAAGGCTAGCATCAGCTATGTCGACTCACTCTTCCTCACCGTCAGCGCCATGACCGAGGCCGGTCTCAACACGGTCAATCTCAGCCAAATGACAACATGGCAGCAGGTGCTTTTATGGCTGCTTATTCCTCTCGGGAGTACCATATGGGTGTCTATCTGGACTGTGCTGGCCCGGAAGCATGTCTTTGAGCGCCGCTTCACCGACATTGTGCGCGCTAATCGACTTTGGAGTCGGGAGAGGAGGGGAAGCATGCAATCGCTCCGCGTATTTGGGAGCGTCAAAGCCACCACGGAACCACCCACACAATCCTTGCCTACCACAGGGAGTAGACTCGGCGGACTTCCTCTCATCCGAAAGACCGTGTCGCTGCCAGGGGATGTTGGCATGACAGAGAGACAGCCGGGAGATGCAAAGGATGAAGTCCAGAGCACTCCCCTCTCCGACGCGGCGGCCGAATCTAGCCAGACAGCGACAGACCACATCGCCTTTGCAGAAACCCCTTGGCCAAACACCAAATCCTCGTCAATCTACCAACAGGGGAATCCCACCGAACTTAACAGGCGCAACCCGAGTCGACTCTCGGACCTGGAGTCAGAGACTCACCGTGAACCTGACCACCGTGATGCCTCTCCTCACCTCCACGTGGGTGGCATCCTGCACCGCAAGATCGGTCGGAACGCCCAGTTCCATGACCTGACCCGCAAAGAGAGGGAGAAGCTAGGCGGGTGCGAATACCAGGCACTCAAGCTTCTCGCCGTTGTCATCCCCATCTACTTTGTCCTGTGGCAGCTTCTTGGTGCGATCGCACTGGGTGCATGGATCGCCAACCACAAGCCCGACGTTGCAACATCCAATGGCTCTAGCCCCTGGTTTGCGGGCATCTTCTTTGCCATCAGCGCCTTCAACAACTCGGGCATGGCACTGCTCGATGCAAACATGGTTCCCTTCCAGGAGTCATACTTCATGCTCATCACTATGGGCTTGCTCATTCTCGCCGGAAACACGGCATATCCTCTTTTTCTGCGCCTCATCTTCTGGTCGTTTCTCAAGGTCTTGCGTTTGGTCACGACAGAAGATTCTTTCTGTGCAGAGAAGGCAACGCTGGAGTTCATCCTCACCTACCCTCGGCGCGTCTACACGAATCTCTTTCCCGCCCGCCAAACATGGTGGCTGTTTCTCATGCTTATTCTGCTAAACGGAATTGACTGGGTTGCGTTCGAGGTTCTCAACATTGGGAATTCCGTCATTGAGCAGATCCCGCCCGGCGCAAGGACTTTGGATGGTTTATTTCAAGCCCTTGGTACATTTCCCCCCATGTTCATGTTCATCACTTGGTAGCTAATAACGCGACCGCAGCTGTTCGATCGGGAGGATTCTATGTGATCCCCATCTCCTCCGCTTACATCGGCCTGCAATTCCTGTATGTCATCATGATGTATATATCCGTCTACCCGGTCGTCATCACGATGAGGCACTCGAACGTATACGAGGAGCGATCACTCGGAATCTATGACGACGACCAAGCATCCACCGATGAATCCTTGCCAAGCCCAGCCAAATCAAGGAGACAGACAAAGTTCCTAGCGCATATCCTCAGGCGCGCCGTTTCTTTTCACGGGGTCGGCGCCCAACCACCTCGCGAAAAAGAGGAGTCCCACGTCTCGTTTATCAATCAGCAGATTCGCGGCCAGCTCGCACACGATCTGTGGTGGCTCGTCCTTGCCGTTTTGATCATCACCATCATTGAAACCAAGCACTTTCTTGACGACCCCGTCACATACAGCGTCTTCAACATTGTCTTTGAAGTCGTGTCTGCCTATGGATGTGTTGGGATATCGATTGGTCTACCGACCCAAGCGTACAGTTTCTCGGGTGGGTGGCATCCTGGTAGCAAGTTGGTGCTGGTTGCCGTCATGCTGAGGGGGAGACATCGTGGACTGCCAGTGGCGTTGGATCGGGCTGTCAGACTGCCAGGGTATCGGTTGCACCAGGATGAAGAGGAAGACTATCAGATACGCAGGGTCAGGAGCAAGGCGTCCAGGCGGGCCGAGAGTATAATAGATGTTTAACACCAGCTCTCAATCTAGTATGTTATTGTCATAGCCTGCTGCTCACTTGGGTGCTCTAGACGCTTGAACTTCCCCGACAGCAGCAGCTAGCCTTGATCTCAAAATGTGCCACCACCATGGCTATTCCCAGCGCAGACCACACTAACCTGGCGTCCTTCTCCGTTGACAGAGTGAGGGTTTGTGCGGATAACTTGAGGGACCGTATTCCTTCTTCTTCAAGTCATTCCAGCCCATTACGCCGAGCGGCCCCTCCAACAGTGCAGCAGCTTCTCCTTTACCCACGCCGCCTCACTTTAAAGGGCTGTAGGAAGGTAACACATTTCTTTACTTTTTTTTTTTTTTTTTTTTTTTTTCTTTCACATGTTGCATATGCAGTTATTAGAGCTTTAAAGGTTAATAAGGGCTAATTGGATCTTCTAGTCGCGTCACAGGCGTTTTTAGAAGTTGGCCGATATCAATTTTCTATGTGACATGATATCCGCACCCGCAACAGATAGCAATATGACCACATTGCCCCGAATATCAGCTCAAATGAGATAAACGGGGGCACGGCTCTCGTACACATCGCTTTTTTCCACTTGAACGTCCTTCTCGTGGAAATGATGTAGCAGCAACCAGCACAACATCCGGAAGACCAACGTGCACCACAAATCGCTGAGTCCTTGCTCCAGCTCCTTACGCGGCCGCCGGGCCATCTCGGCGGCAAAGGTAGGGGAACGCCGTACAGTAGGGGAGCCGGAATTGACAATACTGGTTGGCCTTTGCAGACGGTCACAGACCCGCCTCACCACGTCTTTGCGTACAGAGTGGAAGTACATATCCATGAGCAAGCGGTGTTTATGGTCCGACGCAGCGTCAAGCTCCTGGATGGTTGGGGCATGGGACTCTTTGGACGAGGTATTGTCCGGATCGCCGCCCACCCGGGCTGTGTCGTTGTCCGGATCGGGCTTCTTGTTAATTGTATCGAGGACAACCTGGAGGTGGGAGCGTAGTACCTGACGGAGGAGGGAATCAGGCGCGGTTCCGTCTTTTGGGTTGAGGTACTCATCGCAGCTTTCTATCGCGGCATGAAGAGCCTCAAAAATGGCAGGTGAGTAGATGGCGTTAGGCGCGATGGGGTCTTCGACCTTTGCCGACGGGGGAGTTGTGTTAAGATGCGAGTCAGATTTGGGAGGTCGCCAACGCTGACGAGCCAACGAGGTGCCTTGTTCAATGTCCCGAGTAATGGCAAATGACTTGTTCTCCGAGTCCCCGTGGCCAGTCTTGCCGTCAAGCTCAGACACAGCCGGCGCAGCGTGTTCACTCGCAGTCTCGCTGTTCTTGAGATCCTTCCACTCTGTGAAGCGCTGCAAAATCTTTTTCAACAGGGAATGGATTGGTTCTTGCTGAGGAGCCCCGCCTGCCTCGGCTATTTCCGCATTGCCAGTTGGCTTGCCCATTTCGGACAGAGCCCGGCCGTACTCCTCAAGTAGGGCCAGAAGGTCAAAGGACTTGGGATCCCAGCGGAAGACGGAAGGATTGGGTAGTGTGCGGAAAACGGTTCCTTTGACTTGAAAGACGATGCCGACCATGCCCAGAAGCTCAAACGTGATGGGAAACAAATGACTGTGTCTCGCCTCGGCGTCGCGCTTTCGGAACAGGTTTACGGCACGCACGTTGCAACCAAGCACGACCAGCGACTCGGCTATCTCGTCCATGCTTCCTAGCTGAAGTGTGCCGACTCCCTTGGGTTCGTCTGCGTACTGCTTTTCATTGGGGAGCCGAAAGGTTGTTGGGCAGAGACCGAAGCAGAGCTCCTTGACATCGTAGTGCGGCACGACGCGGTTATCTTCGAACCATGTTGGGCCCTTCTTCTGGAAGGAAAAGGTCAAACCCAGCCCCTCGACGTTGGACCCCGACAGGATGAAGCCGTTGCCCTGTGCCAGATAGCGGTCGTCGCTACGGTCAAAAACCTTCCAGTAGACCCCAAGCATGGCCGTGAACTCGACCAAGTGGGCGATAGTCGTTGTGGCGTATGGCTTGGTGATGTTGTCGGGGATAGTGTCCCACGACTTCTTCTTGCGTTGAATACACACGGTCAGGCTGTGGCCTCCGTAGAAAGGCGGGGGCCACTGTCGCTCCTTTACTTCCCCCGAGCTGTAGCGCTCAAGCGCTCTCATCTGCCACTTTCGGGAATCGTCTTCCATGCGCTGAACCGCCATAAGCAGGCCAAGCCAGGTTGCTGCCTCATTGTCGGCAGTATGGACCCCTCTGTTGTCCTGGTTCTGCTTCTTCCGCTCTGTGTCGTGTTCCACTCTGTTCTGAGTGCAAGAGTCGACATAGCTCCCCGGCGAGCCGTCCAGGAAGACGATCTTGGACTTAGTGGTGTGGCCCATGGGCCCATACTCGTTATTGGGCCGGGCGACGAAGATGACGGGCACCTCGAAACGGACCTCGAACCGGAACTCGTACCAGCGGATTCGCCGGTGCCGGAACATGGCCCATTTCCCAATGACGCGGGGACTGCACGACGAGTAGCCCCGAGCCGACGAATAGTACTGCTGAAGAGCCTGGAGAATCGACACGACAAACGCGGCCACCGAGATGACCAGGGCCGCGATGGCGAGGAAGAGCTCGGTGTTATCGGAGTTTCCGCCTGAATTGTTTTGGGCATCGCTCCCGCCCGCCCCATTGTCCGCCATTGTGGGCGGGTGGAAGAGGGAGCAGTCTGATGGAGCCTCTCGGATAAAAAAGATGCAAAATATGGCGGTTGTCACCAAGGCAAGATTGGGTGCAAGATCGGGTGCCGAAGTTGAGGTACT
Organism: Lasiosphaeris hirsuta; assembly: GCA_030549175.1. Classification (NCBI taxonomy): domain Eukaryota; kingdom Fungi; phylum Ascomycota; class Sordariomycetes; order Sordariales; family Lasiosphaeriaceae; genus Lasiosphaeris; species Lasiosphaeris hirsuta. The sequence goes on from JAUKUA010000009.1 coordinate 741,376, forward strand.
GGCTTCGCCTTTACTCAAGACACCTCAGGCTCCGCCAAGCGCTGGGGAACCGGGAAAGAAATTTAAAACTGCAGAACCGCAGCACCCAAGTCACGCGATCCAACGACCTTCTCTTGATCAAAGGATCGCTAGCCCACCTTTCATAACAACTGAGGACTAGTGCTGCCGTACATCCACACCCGCCCAATCATAACCCCAAATACAGCTGCATGGTCCCCCCGGAGTGGGTGTCAGAATTTGTTCGGTTGGCCCCAGCCACGTGTCTGCGCTATTGTATGCCGAGTTCGAGGTGGGGCAGAAACTCACTAGCGTGTGATTCGCCTGGACAGACGACAGGCCAGGTATGGGTCAGGGCTGAATGCACAGCCAACATAGTGCGTGAAGCATATCTGCACAAAATGTGCAGATAATTGCGCCGAGACGCTATCCAACGGCTCCTCAATTACTGGGTTCCGTTACTGAAATTCAAGAAGAGACCGATATATACATGATTGCGATAATATTTTTGATGATTGACGGTGAAAGTGATGACTGTTGGCGGAATTGCGTCTTTGTGCCGTCGTGCTTGGTGACTTGTTGGGGCTTATCCACGCAGCAATGACCCACCGCCCGCCATATGTCCCCCCACATCTTGCAAGGCTGGCTGCATGACTATAATAGGTGCAAAAATATCAACACAGTAGATAATTGAGGCCATCGAGAGGTAAGTGCGGCGGCAGCGCCACTCCCAGCGCGGGTTGCTGTTGATGTAGATGGCAAATCCACCTTCGTCTCTGTCGGAGCCCTTGAACCTGTACTGCTCGGAACCCCCGGTGAGGTCTCTGAATCCTTCAGAATATGAATGTTGTGAACATCAATACCCGTTGAGTTGAAACAGTTGGCATCGGTGACGGGCGGTACCTCTGCAAAATCGTCTGTGAAGATGATGTCGGCACACTGTTATGTTGTGTATCAGCTAGTCATCAGTTCTTTTACTGTCCACGAGATGAGCGACTGAGCTTACACTGTATAGCGCCGCTCCATATCTTTGCGCTTGGACAATTTGAATCGAGGCCAAATCCCCCTTTTTCGGCTTTACCCCCTCCGGCAGAGACACTTGGGTAAGGCATACCGTGCCTGGGTACGGATTGTCGGTTGGTCCGTTGATCTGAAAAACAGGGACCATGACCAGCGAGTAATTGCTGGGCTGTTCACCGAGGCCAAGATTGATGTACAGTAGGTTACTGACATGACCCCTGAACCAGCCTGGCTGAAAAGCAACAGCACCACTGCCATCTAGCGGCCACGCAGTCCGGTTCTGCGTCGGTGAGATACCGCCACATGGGTATGACCATTGCATTCCAAATGGGAAGGAATCGTTGACAAGGAGATTGTTACCTCGCCAGCCTGGGTAACTAATCACAACATGTCCTTGTGCGAGGCCGTTGAAAATGGCGAGTGCCGTAAAAATGAAGCTATGCATTGTTTTCGTCTTCGTGTAGCAAACTATTGGTATTTTGGGTCGTGTTATGGTCGTGCTATTGTGCGATTATGCTGCTGAGCTCGAAGAATTCTTGTTGCTGGCGTTAGGTCACCCTAATATTGCAACTTTTGTAGTGGGATTCGGAATAGGCACAATTGAGCCCTTTGCTGCCTGTGTGTAACTACAAGGCAGATCTAGGTATCTACCACAATCTCGGACCTAGCTTACCTATTATATTATATAGGAAGCATTGTTCGCAGATTGGAAGGATTCACGACCCCACAACAACGTCATCACGTCGCATTGCGGGTAAAATGAAATTAGGTTGTCATCTCTCGCACTTACCACACCCCAGAAGGCCTACACTCTAATCATTGTCGGGTTTTTAGCGTGCAATCCCCAAACACAAATGCTCCCAAGGGCCTTGATAGGGCTACGTTAGACTAAAAATACCTTTGAGCATTTGACCGTGGTGTGAAAGAGGGGGGGGATCCTAGCAGCATCCGAGGAAATAAACATGATCCGCTCCTTCTCGGATTTTGAGTTTCAACGACCATTGCATGTATTTGCACTGCCTCCAAAAGGTTCATAATCCCATGTTTCACGTTTATCACACAGTCTTACACCTAATAAATATTCTCCTGGACTGTCGCTGTTTGCACTTAAAGGGCGTGGATGGAAGCCAAATATATCAATGTCACGTTAAGTTCACCACACATCCACTGCACGGACTCCTGCGGCATCTTTTGTCGAGAGACGGAGTGGACTGAGCCAATGTACTTTAGATATTTTTATTTGGTGTTCTTTGGATATTAACGTGTAACACACACACACACGGTCTGTGTTACAAGACATGGAAAGAGTGAACCAAAACTTCCTACGGAGTGCTGCCGAGAATTACTAGCTGATTATTAACCCAGTCGAAGAAGTGGTAGCAACGCCGGTTGAGTACAAGTTGTGGAGCAAGCTGGACATGTGGGCACAGGAGTTTGTCTTGTGAGCGTGCATTAATTGGTACCTGAGGACATGGAGCCGAAATGATACAAAGTGTTGTGAGGTAGTAAAGTCCCCTACTTACGTGGAGTTAGCAAAAAATGACCACATGGAGCACCCAGATTGGACGGAAACTTGTTTACTACCTTGGCTGAACTGAATTGGCAACTTGAACCTTGCTCCGAGTCAGAGACAAGTAGGAAAGTAGTAGTGGTAGAGAGAATTCTCGAAATTGGCATACAACCCCGTCCAAGCTGGCCCATCATGACCCAAGCTCCGCGAGTGCTCCATTCGCTTGAACAAAGCTTCCAAAAGGGGGTTGTGATTGTGCATATTGTAGCTGGTTCCTCCAGTTTTGCAGGATGAGATTCCGCTCCATGATGAGGTTATACGTCAACGAGGCTTGGTCGTTTCGGATCTGAGTGTCGATGATACCTAGCATCTTCCTGACTTCGTCGGCGTATGGGTCTCCAAACATCTTCTTTACCAACTTTTTGACCTGGAACGACGCAACGTGCTTTGGCCCGTTTGATGCCGATGCATCGCTGTTGGCGTGAGAAGTTCCGCCAGCTGAAGTGTTCTTCAGCAGTATCAAGTCGACCTGGTAAATAAACCCGTAGACTGAAAATTGCGAAATGATCTTATCCCTGCTTTTCTCCCAACCTCGCACAACCTTGGTTCCATCATCGTCGACGGTGGACCCTAGCTGAATGCCAAGCTTTTCTGATTCCTGGAGCCTTCGTTGTATTTTGTTACCAATCTCCCAGGTGGACCGTGAACTCATCAAGGCAGCTACATGGGCAGCCATGAGCTCGAAGACGTTTTGAAGATACACATATCGCCAGGCTGTTTGTTCAAGGCTGGGTCAGCAACTCCTTGGACACGAGATATTATTCGGTTGCGGATGCAGTGACAAGATGACTTACCTTTGATGTCTTTCAATTCGGCAACTGCGGTGGGAAATGCGTCCTCGGTCGAGTCCCAAACAGCGGATTGGATTGCCTCGGGAAACACGTCGTCCTTTTCTAGCACCCAGGCCACATTCGCATAGTGGAATGTCTTCTTTTCGGAAATGTTGAGCGGCGGCCGTCTCCAGCAATACACAGGCGTATTCCGAGTTTCGAGTGGCATCCAAGGCCGATCCAGTTGCTCCCATAGCCCCCCCAATGCGGCGGGATCACAGCCATAGTGCCAAAGTGCGTTGCATCGGCGTGACAAACTCTCCACTCGGATTCTTTGCGCGGTTCGATTTGTCGTCTGACCAACAGCTATCCGCGGATCTAGCATGCCAAGGTTCCCGACCAAGAACTTGATGGCTTCTACGTCAATGTCCTCTTCGTCGACGGGATAGAGGAAAACAGGACGCGGTCGATATTGGTCGTATGTCGCTTCCCTGAGCCGGAGGGAAGCCTGTGCTAGCCTGGCCAGGTCCTGTCCGGAGACTCGGATGCGCTGGCCGACGGTCGAGCCATCTGTAAAGCTCGGGGCCGAAAACGAGAAGGCTGCCATTCTCAATGTGACAGATTAAGTGAATAATAGATGGCCTTTTTTTTTGTTTGCGATCCACATCAACACATTGTGGGAGGTTGACACTATCCGAACAATCGGCTCCGTCAAGCTGATCAGCAGCGATGACGGTCGGACTTGGCAATGATGCGGGAGGTCCGGCCAGGCCTTGGCAATCAATGTGTGCGGCATGTGCAACAAGGCAACACGGTGCTAACAATTTCGCCAGAGGTAGGACAGATAAGATTGCGACACGTAAACAAGCTGCACGACAGTTTACGTTGGATGCGGGGAATTTTCGTGAATTGTCAGTCCAGGCAGACTTCACATTCAAATCGATAGGCTGTCGGCCGGTAGGACGAACATGACAATGCGTGCGTGTTCGGGCTGCTGAGACTGGGGGGGGCTCAATGAGGGAGCCGTGGGAGCTGATGGATCGATGGCGAGCTGAACGGGGTGATACGGGAGCCACTGGACCTCTCGGCTCCTGCAATGGCCAATTGGGGGAGAAATGCTTATCGTTGACACCGTCCCGGATTCTGCCTGGGCCCAATTCACCACCAGGCATATTGGCTCCCGGGCGCCAAGGATGGAAACTCGGTGTGCCATGGCGCCTATGCCAGCTGCCGAACGGGTTGCAATTCGTGGTGCGCGCGGGTGCGCGCGGGCGCGCTCAGGCGAATGGGAAATAAAATATGCCAGCCCCGACCCTGGACGGACGGTAATCCGTGGACTTATCCTATCAGGCTGTGTCACGTCATGCTCGGAACAGCTCATGTTGTGTTTTTGTCTGTTGGGCGCCTCCCCGACCTTCTGGCCACTCACGACCCAGATTTCGTCATCTGGTAACCAATAAACATGGAGGCTGCTTTCGGCATTGACCTCAGCCTCAGATGCAGACCCCCCTTCGCCCCTGAAGCATCTCAGCCCGCAAAAAGCCACCCCTCAAAGTGCGTGGTCCACGTGGAGAGGACGACTTTCGATTGCTCTTTTCCTGCCAACGAATCTTCTTATTCGAACCTGTCCAAACGACCACGCTGCATGATCAACCTACCTCCCAATACCTCGGGTACCTAAGGTGTGCACGGCAACTGGGCTTTTACCTACCAGTCTAGAGCAGTTGCAGTATCCATCTTCTCGCCGGCGCCATGGTTGCTTCCTACCCCGTGGAGGTTGCTCCTCCTCTCGCCAGAGTGCTCCCGCACGGCTTCGAGGCGACAGAAGATGAGTTGAGACAGCACCCACAGGACTTCTTTCAGGTAATTAATTGTTGGCCATCCGACTTTCCAAGAAGAACTCACTTACCAACCAGCTATGCTAGGGCTCGGACATTGTGTGGGTCATCGTGGCCGGCTGCTTGGTCCTGCAGATGGTGCCGGCTATTTCCATGTTTTACTCGGGTGCGACGGATCGCCACTCAACACTAACCCTCCTCCGCATGCCCGTCATCACGGCCGCATTCTGCACCGTACAGGTACATCAACATTTTCCTTGGCACTCACTCATAACCCGAGGTACTGACGACAAAGCCAGTGGTATTTATGGGGTTATGCTCTGACATTTGCGTCTGCGCCTGGTGAGACAACTTCGACTTGGTATGGCGGACATTCCGAGGCCATGGTGCTGTACCATGCGCTAGTTCAACCAGTGGGCGCATCAGGCCCAAAGATACCCGAGCTCCTTTACGCTTTCTACCAGGGCATGTTTGCCTGTTTCACACCCGCTCTCATCTGTGGCGGCGTCATCAAAAGGTTCAAAGTGGGCCGCTTCATCATGTTTACTTGGCTGTGGTCACTGCTCGTCTACTACCCCGTCGCAAGGTGGACATGGTCGCCAACGGGCTTCTCTATTCAGCACGGCGTCATGGACTTTGCCGGCGGTACGGCAGTCCACATCACATCTGGAACCGCCGTGGGCGCCGTGGTCCTCTTCCATTCCATTGAGAAATACGGCTTTGGCATCTTCGGCCACGCTTGGGGAGTCGTCCGGCAGCCGGTCGAGTCTCCGGACCGGGATGCTATGGCGATGCGGCGCCGAGGAGACGAGGGATCAGAGCTTTCACTTGCGGGTGCCACCGCCGAGAACAGGGCGCCAGTTGGGAATGCCGCAAAGGACCATGGCGTTCAAAGTGATTCTGTCTTGGCAGGGGACGCACCTCATAGCCTGAACAATATGGTCCTCGGAACCATGCTGCTTTGGATCGGGTGGTTGGGTTTCAATGGAGGCTCAGCCCTGGGAGGGAACATGCGCGCCGTGTCGGCTTGCGTTTCAACTCATATCGCCGCCAGCGCAGGTGGCTGCACGATGCTCATGCTGTTCTGGACGATGGAATGGGCTGGCAGAAAGTGGCCCGGAGTTGTGGGCGGCGGTGGAGGAGCAAAGGTCTCGGTTGTGCACTTTTGTGACGGCGCCGTGGTTGGCCTTGTTGCCATCACACCCGCCGCCGGATATGTAGGAATCCTCCCCGAAGATTGTCACGGACCCTTTCAACTGACCATATTCGTGAAACTAGGTCCCAGTATGGAGTGCCGGGTGTATTGGAGCCATTGCCTCCGCAGCTATTTTCGGCCTCAAGAGTACTTTCCTCCAGCACCTGATGAGGGGCGATCCTCTTTTTGTTTTCCTCATTCACACAGGAGGAGGCTTTATTGGGATGATATTAACTGGATGCTTCGCTCGGTTAGTGGCACTCCCCCAGTCAGCTATTTCACTCTTACTAAATGTGTACCCCGCCCAGCCAATATGTTGTGGGTTTCGACGGATATTCTCTCATTCCCGATCGAACCGCCGGGGAGCGTGTTGCGTAAGTGAGCCACAATGCTGGAAACTCCCAAGGAATGCTAACAATTTACAGCTGGCAAATCGCCGATGCCTGCATCACCTTTGGGTACACACTTGCAATGACGACGGCAATCCTTCTATTTCTCAAGCTCTTGCTCAGGCCGATCACAGGGACATGGAAGTTGCTTGGCGACGATGAAAGAGATAAGCTAGAAGCCGAACTGGAGTATAAGTGGCGAAGCGAGTAGCGATTTAGTCGTGCCGTGTAATATTAATACGCCAAGAATTTGATATCCTCTTGGGTTGTGTCATGCTGCATGGTAATCAACAAAAAGGACCAAATCCTCCATGCGATACTAGGTACTAATAAAAAATGAAACTAAGTACAGTGAAAATTCACTATCGATGCTTGGTAGCGTAGATGTAACCGCAGACTTGAAGCTAACATTCGTTCCACTCCTAATTAGCTGTTAATACGTACCAAACTCTTCGGGTTGGGTGTTTAGGTCCTATGGTCACATCCGTCTGGTACCTCGGGTCTTGTTCTTGTGTACTCCATACCTAGACATGCGGGGAAGGATTCAGGCAGATAAACGACAAGTGCGACATTCCCCAGGACGGTCTTCTATTGTTCGGTTCCTCCACTGACAACCGAGGTTGTGCAACACTCCCAGCCTGCCTAAGAGGGTTGCTGCCTTAAACCATCTCAGTTGGGCGCGTTTGACTCCAAAATTTGCAGAAAACTTCCTGTTGGAGGAACCTCCCGATGTTATCCGGCCATTACTCCAAGGTTGGCCCGCCACTATTCTAGTGTGCAGACAGCCCACCATCTGTGCCTCCAGGATCTTACAGATCCTGGCCTTCTTTTTCCTTCTTCTTTAACAGCAATTCAAGCAGTTTGACACACTTTTGCTTTGATGTGTGTTTGCTATGCCCAACACTTCTATCGATATCTAGAACAAAACGTCTGTGGAAGTTGCTGTGATTTCCTGGATATCAGTCTATGCAACAACTTTCCAGACGAGATGGCAACGAAACCACTCTACGAGCGAATTTTGTCCACACTTCCGATATCTCAGGGGTCATGTCCCCTATTTGGCATCCTGCCTGGCGAGTTACGCAGCCAAATCTTTTCTCTTGCGCTTATCGACTTCCCGGACCCGTCGCCCGAGAAGCACTATGAGGCCGACACATGCTACACACGTCCGGCTTACTTTTAGCCACGCAAGAGCGACACACGACTGCTGCGCACTTGTCGTGCTGTTTACCAGGAGGCCTGGTTTTTGCCTTTTACCCTCAGAGAGCAAACACACTGGTTGACATCGAAAGAACGGGCGCCGCCCGAATACGACGTGGATGTTCAGCTACCACGCCTGCGGTCCATGCTTCAGCGGATCACACAGCAACACGGCGGCAAACAGGTCGAGATCGAATGCCTGCGCGTATTTGCCCAAATTTGGATGCTCGAAGAGGACCGTCTCGCCGCCCTGCTCAAAACACCCGACTTGCATCCGCGTATCCTGACGTTGACGATCCGGCATGCCGACTGGTGGTGGTGGGAGGCGGATGAGCCTCTCAGACTCGAGGGCAATTGGATCGAGGGGGTTTGCGCAGCCATGTCTTCAAGCGTCCACGAGGTGCGCATTGAGCTTGAGTCGCTCGAGAGAAAGAAGGACCAGGTGGACGCCATTGCGAAGCAGATGATTGAGCGCTGGTTCTTCAAACGGAAGGATGGCGTGGTTCTCTATCCCAACAGTACGGGGTCAGAGATCGAGATCGATAGGTGGACTGGAACAAGTAAATGGCATGGTCACACGTGGAGGAGAGATGAGACGAGACCGGATCAGATTGACTACTACATTGCATCAGTTATCTTTCGTCCCGCGCGTCTCATTGAGAGGGGAGGCGGCAGGGTGAGCGGAACAGCACAGACGGCTGCTGAGACGGATGTCTTTAATCATTCTGCTCTGAGGCTCCGTTACATGGCTCGTCCGGCAAATATCAGCAGTCAAGCCTTGTTTGACAATTTCGAGGGGGACGAGGATGACTCGTGGAATGAGGAAATGGACGAGGACGAAGGCAATGAAGACAACGACGAAGATGAGGAAAATAGTGAACCGGAGAATAATGCTTGATGTCTAGTTACCTTGGTATTATATGTTATACTTCCCTTTCTTCCTTCTCGTTTCTGCACCGGATGACGGGATAGAAGTGCTGAGTTACCTTTAGTATCGAGTCAGCCTGGTAGCTCGTCGCTCTTCTATAGACATAACACTGCAGAAAAAAATGCACTGTTTACACAATGCGATTTGTCGCAGACGATATACTGGTGCAAGGTTTGCCCTAGCTGACACTGACGCGGGGCTCGGCAACCCGAGGAATACCGATGAAGTAGCTGTGCTCTTACCAAGCCCGTGCGAAGTTATTTTATCCGAAGACCGAAGTGGCAGTTTGACCGTTTGTCATCCGCTCAGTTTTGTCATCAGCTCCAGAAAATCAAAAGTCATATGAACCGTACTCCACACGAAACAAAAGGACCTGACATGCTACCGTGAACCTTGCAGCGGGCCTTTCTAATTGGCTCATTTTGGTAACACCCAACTTTCGATGTGACTCGGGGCGTGAGTTGGCTCCGTTCACTATGGCTCCCTTCTTTGGTAAGTACTCTGAAAGCTTGGTAGTGGTTTATTGATTTCTGCAGACCAGGCCGGGACAACGGTAGGGACTTGCAAGGGTTTTAGGTATGGCGCAATGTGAAATGAACTCGTGATGGGAATCTGCCAAATAACAACAAGTATATAGGCTACCTCCAGTCTTCGCAAGCAAGAAGCCAACTCCCGTTACGAGACAGGCATTTGAACTCTGCGCGTCCACTCACACTCGTACTGGATTCTTTCTCCGAGTTAGCAAAATGCCTTTTAAGGCAGCCCTGTTAGCTTCGTTTCTTGTTCTACCTTCTGGGACCTGGGCCCAGCTCGCCCGAAATGCTGTATACCGCACCGATTTCAACTCCTCCTTCAAATTCAGCGACTCTCAAATCCAAGCCGCACGGCTTGATAGCGCTCTCACCACGAGTCTTGAAAACAATATCAATTTCGATCGATCGCAGCTGGCGTTTGGCGGGTCTCGGGAGGATGACTTCTACACGCTTCCCCCGCTGAGCAACGAAACTAGCCCTCTCCAACCCGGCCAGGTGCTCAAAGTTCAGGCATTCACTGATCAGACGGCGTATTCAACCCCTCCCAACACAGCGCTTTCACGTATCATTTACACTACCACCAACTTCAACGGGACGGTTATCCCGGCTTCTGCCTTCATCCTCTGGCCTTATACGCCCCGTCAGTTTGGGAGCCCACTCCACTCGGCTCACAGCAATAGGGGAAAGAGCGACGTGGCGAAGAAGGCTCCTGTGGTGGTCTGGGCACATGGGACTTCGGGCTTCTTTGCACCGCAAAATCCATCCTCGCACCGTGCGCTGTGGTACGACGATTCGGCGCCATTTCCGCTAGCCGAGGCCGGATATGCCGTCTTTGCCCCTGATTTTGCTGGCCTGGGTATTGGCAACTCTTGGGATGGGAGCGAGATACCTCATCAGTACCATGCCTCTCCCGCCACCGCCCACGACTCTCTCTACGGCCTTCGGGCCGCGCTGGCGGCATTTCCTGAGAAGCTTAGCCGAGACTTTGTTGCTATGGGTCATAGCCAGGGCGGAGGGGTTGCCTGGGGAATTGCCGAGGTTCTTGCTGAGGAAAAGGACGAGTTTGCCGACTTATTGCCCGGGTACAAGGGCGCCATTGCCGCGAGTCCCACCACAGATGTCTTTGGCACCCCCGAGCGCTCCTTCATTGTCGCAGTTGTGGGCCAAGGGTTACACTCCATCTTCTCTTCCTTCGACCTCAGCCAGTGGTTAACTCCGCTAGGTGTTGCACGGGTAAAACTAGCCAGGGACTTGGAACTAGGCGTGGGCCCAATGATTGAGCTGCTACTGTCGGGAGAAGATATCCTCAGGTCAGACTGGACTGAGACGTGGTTCGCCGATGCCTTTTCCAAGCTTGGTAACGCCGGACACAAGGACTTCAAGGGTCCATTGCTTGTTCTTCAGGGGACAGAGGATTCTTACGTGCCCTACAGCATCACAACCAAAACAGTCGAGGATAGTTGGAGACGGCACCCAGATCATGATCTCGAATACGTCGTTTCACAAGGCGTGGGTCACGTTCCTGACCTGCGGGCGACCAAGTCGATCTGGCTCCGATGGATTGACGACAGACTTGCCGGAAAGCCTTTGGAGAAACGGGGCAGTGTCAGAACCGACCTTGAAAGTCTACTGCCGATTGAACAGTATTTAAGCTACGATAATACGTTCCAAGCCTGGGGTGGTTTGCCGCAGTACCAATATCAGGTCCCCTTGGCGGTTTAGATAAGTAATGAGGGTTAATACGTGGCAAAGGTCAGACCGTCTAGAAAATCTCTCCAGAGTTCGACAATCCATAACCGTATAACCTTTATTCTTGTTACATAGATAGGGAATTCATCTTCAAAGTGCTTGGTGACGTCACTTGCTTAAAATCCCCGCGCAGACCACCCCGCAGGAGCCTAGGCACTCGGTATACCGCACTCTCTTTTGTATATATTCGGTGCTCGCGCGCCTTGCCCACTTATCTGGAGCATACTCAATTCAATCTACTACCTTTCTCCATTGCTCCGCTCCAGTAGTGTCAGATGTGTGTAGACGCCCAGCTTGACTAATGGAGAAGGAGGGTTGATTCCTTCTGGATCCTGTCATTCTGAAAATAATATGCGGTATTAGCTAAAAGTAGTTTGACAAATTTCGGACTAGACCCACATCTTGGTTTCATCCTTCGGATATTCGATGTGACCCGTGGTTTACTTGTCCAAGTCAACGGGGCCAGATTGTATTTACTTATATATGTGCCACTCATACCAATGTTGCCTTTGATGTTTGCACAACCGAGAAATAGAAGCACTCCTGATCAACACTTCATTGTAGAGTCAGATCCGATGGCGACACCACAGGAAAATTTCACTACCACCCTCTGCTAGCCATGGTCTTCCATTTCCCGAATACTTCACCGCCCTAGCAGCCAACAATGCCAAGCAGTCAGGAAATAGCATAAGCAACATTTTCGCAAGCGCCCTTGACAACATCACCGATTTGGTCCCAATGACTCCGCAGTCTAAAGTCCATGACAATGCGGCTGGTCCCGGTACAGCAACATCCGTGTTGGTATGCAACTCCCTTGGTGTAAGGGAGAAAAGACGCGGGTGTCATCACATGAACTGGCAATCGCTTAGGTTGACCGAGCAGCTAGTAGAACAGACCCTTTCCCAGCAGAAGCACTGCCCTCCATCCTTGTGACAGACAAACTTTCCAACGATGGTCACGACCGAACGGGACTCTTTTGTCTCTATGCTGTCCATCACGGTCAAGGACATGGACAGTCTCAAGGTGGAGGTTCCGGACAATTACTTTACTCACAGTATTCTCAACTTCAGCATCTTCACCATGGCAGACCCTCTCCAGTGCCTCTGGGAAATGAGGCGGACATTAAGAGGGGACGGGGGTGGAGTTGCGGCTGTGCTTACCTGGCGTCGTTTCGGCACTAGTGAAGTCAGTCATCCATGCTGCGCAGCGAATTGTTCTGCCGGATTTGCTACTAACCCGACTACCTCACCTAGAGTTCTTGCAGGACGGCGTGCTGCAAAGTCTCGTGGGAGAGGCGGGATTCAAGGACGTAAAGGTTCTGAAGAAAAGTGTTGTGGTGACAGAGCAGGACTTGGATGGCCTGACGCAGTTCTTTCTGGGAGACTGACACTTGTGTGGATGGTAATTGATGCTACTGTTGTCCTTGCGTTACAACTTCCGGACTACTATTCAAGTTGAATGAAACATCATTGGGGGTTCCGCTCTAAGAATAACCGCGATCTTCAAATTGCGAACCCAAAAAGATACCCTCACAGTATTTGAGCAGTGTCAACTCCTGCTCTCCACTTTGTTGGCCTTGCCGGAAAGAAAGATTGTGAACTAAAAGCAGTAACACTGAGTAGTTCCGCCCGCGGGCACATAAATAGTCGTGCATCCTGTATCTGGATTGTTGGATGCGGCGTCTTGGACGCCATCTTGCTCCAGGGCGGTGGGTGCGGCTGAGACAAGTACCCCGGCAACGGCGGCGATAACAACGAGAAGCTTCATTTCTGTATTGGCTCTCGCATTAGATTTGTTAGACGAGGCACTCTAAATTCTAAGACCACGTCTAGAACTTACTCTTCAAAGTGTAGATAGATGATTGTGTTGAGGCCGGAGTTTGTGTGAAGAGAGGCTTTGATGTTGGATGAACACACCTCCTTCGATCGACATACACAACCACTTATACTGACTCAACTCCTCGGATAAGTACTGCCTGAAGATCATTGACGTGGGTCTTCCTCTAATTGACCTTGTCGCTCATTGCTGCTGCCTAGGGTAACGGCCCGGCGAGCATGGTGGATGTCGGAAACCATCACAGCCACTGAGGAACAAGAAAAGGATTCAGCCGGAGTTACTGACCCAGGGTAAGTGCCTTTCCCCACGTCCAAAATTCCCCAGTGGCTGGGTCGGGCTTGAGCTATAGTATCGGCACGATGATCTATCTCATTGAAGAAGTGGCCCCTAGCTGTAATGCCAGGTTGCGAGTCTTGTGCAAATAGTGTAGCAGTCTCGGATAATGAGTTAATCCAAAGCGACCTCTGCACTCTCACTCTCCAAATAACTTAGCCTCACCGTCTCCCCAGCCCGCCTGGACCGCCGCTAATCCTAAACGTAGCCATCCTCCACGTTACAGAACCAGGGTGCCGGAGCATTCCGAATTGCGCCTTGAAGCCTTTTTCTTCTGACGTGTTCCCATTAGTGGCATGGCATGCCTACTAAAGTAGTGATTAGGTGGAGAGTGTTTACTTTAGCTTCTCTATTTTGCCGGTTCCGTTTCTCTTACCATTTGTCCAGAGGGCCATCACTAGTGACGACATTCTTGATTTTTCTTAGTACACCTTCACCGCTGTTCGTGCAGTCTCTCCAGTCAAATTCTCAAGACGGAGAAGACTCCAGGATCCTCCGGTTCTTTATCGAGATCTTAACCGTTCCCAAGCCACAATTGAATTCCAATTTTTGCAAATGACTTGCATGCCAGACGGAGGTCAAGCCCCTCTGTTGGAAATTAACATGGCGAATGGCGTTGAGACTTAGGTCTGTTTTATGAATTGAGGGGTTAGGCCGGAATAATACATGATAACCCCTATTGACCAAATGCAAAACCAGCAAGCTGTTGAACAAAGGGAGGGGCCACGATCGACACCACGGCGCAGAGATAACAAAAACCACAACGAAGCCACGCGCAACACATTGTGACCGAGTGAAACCAAGTCAGAATAGATTATCCCAAATTGAATGCGATGCATTAACTCGCCTAATGCAGCATCGCATGGCGGCGCCGCCGTGTGCAGCCCCCGTTCGTGCGCCGGAAACAGGGAGACGCAGGCCTAACAACGCCCCCCCCCCCCTTCTCACTTTGGAGCAAATGAGTACTTTGACATTAAGGTAGGTAAAGCGATCAAGTGTAGGGCTAGGGTGACACGTACTGTACACCTCACGTATACGTCTCAAGATGGACAAACGCTGTCTCAGTCAGGTAGACACGCCTCTCGCTTGATCTTTTCTGAGCCTCGTTGGCCTGCTGCTGAGAAGGGCTTCTCATGAAGTGGGAAAACAGCCGCAATCGCTTCAAGTTTTCCTGTTGGCTAGACAAGAGACATGACACGTAACCTGTACTACCTACTGGAAAGCATTTGTTACGTGGAGGGACACAGGTGTGGCACCTACGGCCATTCAACGCCAAAGGTTGGCTGCATGTTCCAGCGCCCCCCCCCCCCCCCCCCCAAGGACTCCCTAAGTATCACAGCAGGCAGCTCGCTTAACACGCTACTTTCGCATATCGACAAAGTCGACAAGTGTCCCTGTAAAAAAAAATTTCTTACCCCCTTGCCCCGTGGTGCGCTGAGGGTCGACGTTCCTGGCTAGGGCTCTCTGTGCCTTGAATAGGGACCGTGGGGGGTTGAGCCCGATCAATATCGATCGCTCAGGTGCACAGCAGGGAGGACGCCGATTGACTCGGGACCAAAGCTTTCACTTACCCGGAGAAGTTTGTCACGGCGCATCGGTGCCTTAACCCCGTCTCCCCTTTTGAATTAGGGAATGGCGCGTTCGCCGTTTCTATTCCAGTCCAGCGGGGCACCCGACTATTAGGAAATCTCTAAAGTTGGGAAGATGATGGATGGCTTCAACGTCGCCCCAAGCACAGACAGGGCGGAAAAAAAGGAAGACTTTATTCCCCGCCTTATTGATCGATGAGCGAGCACCCCCTGTTTCTCCTCGTCCCCATTGGAATGGTAAACTTTGTACAGCACTGCAGCATCTCCAATGCGGGGGGGGGACCTAGAGATGCATGAAGCGGTCCCCCGCTATCACAGGGGGGCCTGGGCTAAGGCGGAAGGACACGAGACCGCCGCCCTCGATGAAGGGAAAAGATCCTGGATCTGGCCGAAGTTTTCCGCCAACCCGGGATCGTCCAGATCCCACACCCTCAACTCTGCCGCCTTCTGTTGAACTTCATGACTCTTCGGGGATGGACCGGTTATGCCCGACGGCTTCCGCCTCTTGGCGGTGTCCCCAGGCGGGTTGCCGGACCGCCCCCTCTATCCAGAGCCTCAGAGCCTGGCACCCTCCCAGATCCGCCTTTCCGTATTCACAGCGTGGGTAGGGGCTCTTAGAGACAAATCGATGCCTAACCCTTTGTTCACCGCCCCAGAAATTTTTGTGCCCTAGGTACCTTAGCTACCACCGCAACTTGTCGCCTTCCCCCGTCGCGTCACGCGCGTCGCCCAACGCTTGGCTTTCAGATACCCAGCTGCCTAGAGAAGGAGAACTGCAGAATGCTCCCGAAGTGTCCTCAACATGCCATGTGCCGCCTTCTGCAACCATATAAGTAGACTAAATCCTGGATAGGGAAAACGTGTTGTGAAAATTGATCAATCCAATCTGCTGCTCGGGTGACATGGTCGATATACACTTTGCTTGGGCTATCTTTGACACATGCATGGTCCCGTCATACACTCGACTCCAAGAACTTGGTTGTTTTCAACTAGTTCTACTCCACATTTGCCACCTTCTTATCGTTTACATGTCCATTCTTCCACATATTCTTTTTCTTCCATATGAAGAGAAACCCCTTCGAGTTATATTCTGGGTTACTAGATTCCCCTAACCCCGCGAAACAGTAGAATAGCTCTTCGCCTGCCTCCTTCCGTCTTTTCGATCAAGGGCGATTCAAAGATGGCGTCAGATTCCGAGAGTCACCCTCAGCGGCGGCCATGACGGTTGCTCTTCTGGCGGTCGGCAGCTGAAGATTCGGAGGCCGCTAGGAACCTCCGTCATTCTACATGGACGATGGGGATCCTGAACGACAAGCAGACAGTTGAAGTGCCAGGTGAATCAGCTCATGTAAAGAAAATTCGGTCTGTGAAGATACTTACATTCTGCGCAGGATCTGTGCTCCTTTTGGCCCCTGATCACAATGAGCCGTTGGGGCTTCAGAACGCGCCTGCGAGGATATCTCGTTCTTTGATCCCCGTTGGCATCTACCGTCCTCTACCCGAAGCCACGCCGACCGAGCCTGTCAGGAAGAAGACTGGCGATGGTAAAATCATTCTCGGGCCCCAACCAGACGACTCTGTCAACGATCCACTCAACTGGCCAGGATGGAGGAGAGATTCTGCTCTGTTATCCTTGGGGCTCTTCTGTATGGTCGGGGGCGGAATGACTCCTATTCTGGCTGCAGGTTTCACCGACGTAGCCGAGGATTACGGCCTCGACGTTGCGACTGTCTCCCTCACCACCGGCCTGTATATGATGGGCATGGGCCTTGGGTCAGTTGTCTTTTCGCCAACGGCTATCCTGTGGGGCAAGAGACCAGTCTATCTCTTTGGGGCAATACTGTTCATCGCCACATCTATCTGGTGCGCTGTATCACCAAGCTTTACCTCCTTGGTCCTGGCGAGAATATTCCAAGGCGTTGCCGTCAGCCCGGTCGAGTGTCTACCGTCAGCCACTATCGCCGAAATCTTTTTCCTCCACGAGCGTGCCTTTCGGATTGGCATTTACACCCTTTTACTTCTCGGCAGTAAGAATCTGATCCCCCTTGTTAGTGCGGCTATTATGCAGCGGCTTGGCTGGCGTTGGGTGTTCTGGTGAGTCTATATGCCCCGAGTTTTATTTTCTTATACTGCTCCTGACATAGCGCTCTAGGATTGTTACTATTGTTGTGTCCATCAGTGGGATTTTATTGTTCCTCTTCGTTCCCGAGACATTTTGGGACCGTAAGGCTCTAGCGAGACCAACCTTATTCCGTCAATGTTCGTCAAAGAGCGGTGTTCCGCCCATGACGGTGCTGACAGCTGAGCCTCTTCTGGATACCGCGGTCGATGGAAGCACCGTGGCCGCGGAAAAACTAACCAGCCGGAAGAAGACTACTCAAGTCGGCTTCGTACCAAGCCGAGAAGAAATCCGAGAGCGAGACTTTAAAGGTTCACCTCAAAAAGAACCACCCGAGCCTAGTGATGGACCCTCCCCCATACCTGCTGACCATCAACCGCCATCCTCTCAAGAGAAGACGACGTCCTACCCAGCACCAACAACCCAAAGAGAATACTCCGCCGATATAGATACCGAGTCACAGTCGAGATGGAGTACTCGCTTAACCAGCCGCCCCGCGTACACGACCGCCTTACAGGGACTGCCAGCATAGTCATTTGTTCAACGGATGAAGCCTTTCCACGGGCGGCTCAGCCCTGACCGGTGGCATAAGGTGGCTATCAGGCCCCTGATCCTCTTCTCCTACCCGGCCGTACTCTGGTCTGCAGTCGTCTATGCCTGCTCCATGGGATGGCTCATTGTTATCTCTGAATCGGTAGCCGTTATCTACCGCGAGGGCCATCCCTACCGCTTCGATGCACTACAGACTGGTCTTGTCTACGTCAGCC
This sequence comes from Lasiosphaeris hirsuta, assembly GCA_030549175.1. Classification (NCBI taxonomy): domain Eukaryota; kingdom Fungi; phylum Ascomycota; class Sordariomycetes; order Sordariales; family Lasiosphaeriaceae; genus Lasiosphaeris; species Lasiosphaeris hirsuta. The sequence continues at coordinate 759,209 of JAUKUA010000009.1, forward strand.
CCTTCATCGGCGGCATCTTGGGCACCGCGGTGGCGGGCAAAGTCTCGGACATTATCATCAAGGCTATGGCGCGGCGCAACGGCGGGCTCTATGAGCCGGAATTCAGACTAGTCATGGCCATCCCGGTAGCCACCTCGACCGTCATTGGCCTGGTTGGGTTTAGCTAGTCGGCGCAGGTAAATGGCCACTTTATGGTGCCGACGACTTTCTTTGGTATCGTCTCGTTTAGCTGCTCGCTAGGGTCCACTACGAGTATCACCTTTTGCGTGGACAGCTACAGGCAGTATGCGGGTGAGGCGCTGGTGACGCTCAACTTCTCCAAGAATATTTTGCATGGGCTGGTGTTTAGTCTATTTGTCACTGGGTGGTTGAAGGCGGATGGGCCTAAGACGGTGTATATCTAGATTGGTATTATCCAGTTGATACTGCTTTTCTTACGATTCCTATGTATATCCCCGGGAAGAGAGCCCGTATGTGGACGGTAAGGAAAAACTTCATGGAGCGGTTCTAGGTTTTTGTTTGGCATGTTGGATCTGGCGGTTTTCTAGCTAAGGGGGGACTGGCGGGACTGGGCTGATCTGCCGCTGCCTGTGGGTGGCTAGTATTCGGGGGACTCTCATCCGACGGCGTGTGAGGACTAGGCTAAAAAAACGCAAAAGTTATCTCTTGAGAAAGTGTGTGATTCTAGGGAGAAATTTTGGATCTAGGCTTATGTAGAGATTTCTGGCTGGAATTCCCCAAGATCAGGGGCGGCACCGTACTCCTTCCGCTAGGCGTCCGGGAGGAGGATTGCAAGCTGTTCTAAGATCAACCGGGCAATAGTTAGTCGTATGGCTTGCAAACCGGATCATATGGATAGATGCTATTTGCAACCAACCTAGATGATAACAACGAAAAGGAACGGCAGGTTTCAATCTATGGCCAAGATCTCTGCCAAAGCAAGTCATGTCATTGTCTGGCTTGGAGCCGCAGCGGATGGTAGTGTCTAAGAACTCAAAGAAACTCGCGCAGCTGCCGAAGAGCACCAACGCGCGTTCCGCAAACTCCCAAAACGAACCAGGAGGCGAAATTGTCAGACCAGCAGGCCACAATATCCACATTCAACGAGAAAGCAATCCTCAGGCTCCTTGAGCGGCAGTGGTTTCAACGTACCTGGGTAAGCGACAGACAGACGATTCTATAGACGGAGGTCGCTAACATAGTGGATAAAAGGTTCTTCAAGAGGCCGCGGCAACTCGACACATCCTAATCATGTGTGGTCCTACCAAAACCAGCGGGTATGTATTCTGAATAGGCCTAAGCGTATTGGGAAATATCTTGCGAAATGCGCCCAGACTTGCGGGGGTCTGATCCCTCGATGATCTACCTAATAAGAGGCGCAGTATTCAGGCCAAGATTCGAAGGAGACCAAAATAGCCAGCTGGGGAGATTTTCTTTACATATTTGCCCTCTAAGTCAGCTAGTGGAATACGTGCGAGGCTACTAACCCTTTCGACAAAAGTTTACACCTTGCTTGGCATGAGTAATGACGACCCCTATCTGGAAGAGTTCGAAGCTGACTATAGGTATTTCTTGGAAAGACCTCTTTCAGAAGTTTTCAACTTCTGCCTTCCTGGCCAGACACCCATCCGCACTTGGAAGAAACATGAGGTGGCGGTGATTGAATCCAAGGGTTACGTTGGCGAAGTATCCTCAGCCAAAGAGGGCACTATTCGAAATGACAGAAATATAGAGATTGCTTGGAAGAATGTGCCCAGTCACTCCGACACGAAAAGCAAACTTCCCACTTTATCTTCCAGCGCATCAGAAAAAAGGCATCAGAAAAAAGGCTATCAAGAAAGGGGACGCCGTCTGTCTTCTAACGAGGAACATCAACGCCTACTATTGTTAAGGCTATGTAGTAGATTTTTAGCCATTATCATGATTGCAATCCCCCAAATAGATGATCTTCCAAAGTGGCCAGCTGTGATTACTGTCACGGCCAGGTAGGTTGAAGAGAGACAAAGCTGCAGTTACCTATCCTCAATTGTGGAAAAACAAGCTAAGGAAAGAGAAGGAAGAAGAAGGACAAGTGATTGCCATATCCAATGCCTTTATAGGAGTCTTTGGGTGGCTCAGACCACTTGCCTACTTTCCGGTGAATGGCTCGGTGGCCCACACTGCCAGTGAATGGTTATCATCGTGGTCGAGGGTATTCACGTGATGGCGGGTGGGTGCCGGCCGTCACAATTACAACCTTTCCAACTGATCTACTGCTTATCTGTGGGATACTAAGATCTCATGAGAAGTCGGGAGGTCCCAAGTGTTCAAGAGTAGAGTGCCAATGTCAAGATCATCTAGATGAAGCTGCTAGATTATAGAATTTTGGATTGCTACTAAAAGGAGTGGGGCGATACGAGGAGGCATGTGACGGCTGGTACACATGCACATGCCGTCACTCCTCCTACCTCGAAAGGAGCCATTCACTGCCAGTATGGAGACCATTCACTGGAAGAACAAGTGGCCCGAGTTGCCTGGGACTCCTGCATAAGTCCAGAACCCGGCCACCACCCGTTCTTCCTCCTCTCTCTCTCCTTAGCTTGTTTTTACACAATCAAGGATAGGTTATTGCAGCATTGTATCTCTTCATCCTGACCTGCCGTGACAAGGCGGTAAAGAATCTCCGAAAAAAACAGTCGAGATTTACGGGAGAGGAGCAGCATTAAGGAGTACAGGCAGCACTCACCTGGATCACAGCCCTTGGAGAGATGCATTAATCGGGACCGTTGAGCAATGATACTATCAACCTTACAGCTTTACGGATAATTTAGGGGGCACGTCGAATGTGTCTTGGCCCACATGAATTGGTGAGCAAACAAAATGAATGTCATTAGGCACTCTTAGGGTTACCTGGTCTCCGCCTAGTTACCATCTTGATCATTCAGTCTCCTAATCGGTACTATATGAAAGACTATAGCCGCCCGGTTTATTAAAAGGGTGAGTGAAGAAAAGGGAAACTGCTGTCAAAATTGCCATAGAAAACGGTGAAGAAATGTAAGGTGTAAGTAAACATAAATGGTTAGCTGCCTTGAATTATGCTCCTTACTGTTCAAGTTTACATGCGGGGCAGCCACCTCAATATGAATCCACAGGAATCCTGTAGGGATACATGTCATTTGAATCATAAGCCTCTCTTGGGACTGGTCGGCGCAGATTTGAAGTGCAAGCGAGGAAAGATGACCGGAACCGGGTCGTCATGGAGGGGACGTAGGGGGTGCACGTGATTCCTTGGATGCAACAACAAGGGAACTGCCAAACTTCGGGTACGGTTTGGGTGCATTGTCACCAATAAACCCATCAACATTGTACGACGGGCTTATTGTTCACCTGCGACTTTAAGTACCTTATTTGGGCTCTTGGTGACAACGTCCAAAATTGTGCCCCTAATCCAATGAGTGCCCTAGCCATGTGTTTTTTGAACCATTACAACATTATCAAACTATACTGACCCTGGTACATGAACACAAGCCGTTATCCCCTCTCCTTTGTACGCCGTAAGGAATTATAGCCACATGAGATGCGCAAGAGTGGCTCAAATATCCGACCACACTGCGCAAACCCCGTCTCCCTATTGTTCTCCCTGTTGTTCCCGAGCCAAAGCATCGCCACCGTAATACTCTTTGAGTGAACGTGCATGAAAATCACCAATGGGGTGATTAAGTTTTTCCCACCCTGAAAGATAGATACAAAAGAAAAACAAAAAGAATTGTACGAAGGTGCTGGTATATCAAGGTATTGTGTACAAAAGAAACATTGAAGTTGAAGTTGCTCGGCACCCTGCCCATGCGCCCCGGATTCCAGGTTGTCCTGTCCCACAGTTATTCACAAGAGTTGACCAAAAAGTAAAAAAAGAACAGAAGAGCCGGTGCGGCGATTAGTGCACCGCTGTTGGTGTTGCGGTTGTTGTTGCCGTTGCGGGTGGTGTTGTCGGCTCCTCGGAGACAGAGACGGGCGGCGGTGGCCGCTCTCCGCCCTCGCTCGCCCCATGGCCAAAGTGCTGCTGCCACTGACGGGAGACTCGCACCATGGCCGACTTGATCCGTGACGGTTTCCGGCGCGGGGCCAAGTCACTCTGGGAGAGCGAGCGCTTGAGCCCGGACATGGAGATGATGTGGCCGAGTCTCCCCCGCTGATGAGGAGGCGATTCGGGATGTGGCTCGTCGTCCTCGGACCGGTCCCACCCGGAGACGGCGGCCGAAGGCCGTGGACGGGTGACGGCGACAAACCCCACCTTCTCGCCCTCCTTGGCCATGCCGTGGCCGTTGGGCCGTAGCACCGGTGGGGGCGACTGCGACTGTGACTCGGAGTCGTTGGAGATCTTGGAGGCTGGGGAGGCTGGTGAGGACGGTGAGGCTGACGTATTGACGACAACAGACTGGTCAACGGCGGTGCTCCCCGCACTGGCGTACGTCTCAACTTCGCTGTGCCACGTACTGGAAGGCCTGGTGGCGGTGCTCGGCGGAGTCACGGCCGCCGTGGTCGCTATGGTGCCACTGGTCAGGGTAGATGGGAGGTCGTTGCACGACATCATCAGACCCATCAGAGTCGGGGGCGGTTCCAGTGCGTGGCGACTCATGGTGAGGCGGGTGGAGGGGAGGAAGAGGGGGGGGGGCACCCTCTGCCGACAGCGACAAGCGACTCCTGTTTCTCCGGACTCAATTTTGGCTGTGTCAAGGCGGACAAGGGGGGGCTTTGAGCTGAAGGAGTATTCGCGCGGTTCTTGGCGAAGATGGGTAAGGGTTGCAAGACTCCCTTCACTTGGAAAAGCCGCCGTCGCTGAAGTGAGAGCTTGCCGAGATGAGGGTTTTTGTTTTGAATCTGTGGCAATCAACGGCGTGAGGAAATTCAGCTCTGGGGGGAGTCCGGTGGGTAAGGGGAGTTTGGGTTGGAGGTGGCAGGCGAACTAAGGCGGTGGCTGATGCGACCTGCAGGGGATTCATACCCCCTCGACCTCCGAGATTGTTTCAGCCAGGACACGTGTACGGGACAAGTGTCGCCCTGGGCGATTATCATTCACCATCTTCAGCATCCATCTCGAAGAACTAGCAGCGAAAAGAGTTAAAATACTTTGCTGCGTATTTTGCATTCCAAGGGACAGAAGAGGCTGTGACGTCTTGTACAAATGCCGACGCTCTACTTGGGTGGTATTCGAGGTTCCCAGCGACCCCCCAGTCATGTCTCGCTGCTCCCTAGCCCATTGGTCCCGGAAATAAATAGGTGCCTTGCCCTTGCGACAGTTGTTCGCCCAAAAAGCCGGGAGTGTTCGGCCTTGTTCAAATCCAGCAGGCCCCCATGGTGTGAGTAAGAACCCAGCCGCCTCCGATCGGCCGCATTCACCAGCAAAGCTGAATCCACCTCGTCGTCGCCTCCAGTCAGAACTTGCCGTGCAACGACGAGATGTGTTAAATCCAACCCCGGGCATTCGCAGCGCGTCTTTCAGGGGGGGGGGGCGACACAGGCCAATCAACAGTGCACAGCAACCCAGTTTGCTGGTTTGTTATCGTTGGCATGTGTGCGGCCAATGACAGCTTGGCGACAGCTTTCTCGCCAAGGCCCTAGTTGACGAACCTGAACAATACACCTGACGCGGTACACGTGTGGATCACCCCAACGGCGTGGCGTCGCATCATTGCACGTCGTCTTGTTGTAAAAGTGGACGACGTGTTCTGGGAAGGAACCATGACGCTCATGTTGCATCAAGTTGGGTCATCCTACGCCCTCTCGCTGTTGGCCAAGATCCGAAGACGACGTCCAGTCAACACCCTCAGACGTTCTCGAATTGGTCCCAAGAAGCGCCCAAGGCATTGAAGTCTAGGTCAATCCCCGAGTTCAGGAACTCTGGCTGTAACGGGGAGGGGGGGGGCATTGTCAGCGATCATCAGACGAAGTGGGAAGTGGGTGTGGTAAATGTGAAAACAGACGAACCATGTCCTCCCAACCTTGCATCAGATCCATTGGATCAACTTCAAAAGCGTCATACTCAAAGTCCAGCCCAAAACGCCTTGTTTCATCGGCATCCCTACCGGTCGTCTTGCTAGCCAGCTCTTTCAGCAAGTCATACGACTGCCTGACGAGCTCGCTAGCACGACTCCTGATGGCATCCTCCACTTGGAGGCCCTCTAACCCGGCGTCGATCGCATTGATTTGGGCTACAAGAGAGCCAATACACATGTGGCCTTTGATGTTTGTCCTCCCCTTGCGGATCTTTCGCTTACTCCATTCGAGGGACGCGTCCAAAATAGCGTGCAGCTCTGACTCGCCCAGCACCATGGTCACGCCTTGCTCCCGCTGCTCTTCCTTCCTAGCAAGCAGTTCAAACCCGAGAATGATGGTGGCCTGGAAGAACACGGTTCCGTAAGGACCCACTGCCGAGTCGACAAGTCGAACAAAGTCGCCATCTGATGGCGACAGCGTGGCAGGCGTTTGGGGGGGCAGGTTGGCAATGCTAGCAAGCCGCAACGCCGTGTCGATGCAGACCTTTCTGGAGAAGCAGTATGCTGGGCTTTGGAGACTCCGTCCAATCGAGGGCAGGTGCAGAGCGAGAAAGAACCGATGCAACATCATCGTTGACATGCGCCGCTGGAATCCCGTGACACCTCCTGCCGCGCCGTAGTCTTTGGCGAGTAGCGAAAAGTGCTGTTGGAGACCGTGACAGGCGGCTGTCAAGGCCGAGCTTAGCCGAAAGATTTCGTCATAGGATTGGTAGTGATGGATATTGTTCACGGCCTTGGCGATGGCCAGCCGAACGGGAAAAGACTGGTAGATTGCGATTTGTGTCGATACTTGGGTGGATCGGTTCGCGGCCCTTGTTGGTGGTGTTGAAGTGCCGTCATCTATCAGGTCCTCGTCATCGAGGTTTGCCGGAGGCGCGGTGTCAAAGTCTTGCAGAGCGATAAGTGGCGGGCCACCAGCATCGATGCAGGATTGGAGATTGATTTCCATTATGGTCGCCCACAATCTGCGACGCATCTCAGCTCGAAGCAGCGACATGCCGGCCATGTGGCGAGGATCCGCGTGCAGGCCGCAGTACATTGCCCGTCTCAAGAGACTGCCCGCTCCCACCCAGGTGAGATCACCACCAATGGCAACACTCTGCTGGGCGAAGTGCAGCAGACATAGCGTTTGCAGGCCATGCATCGTCAGTCGCGACTTTTCGCCGGGCGAGCCGAGCCAAACGTGAGCCTCATAGACCCAGCGCATGGCCATTGGTCGAAGCTCTGTGACATCATCGTGGAAGCAGGTGCCGACGGCCATGCTCAGCTGCATGAGAACCACAAAGCCCTTGTTGGCGGCCGCGGGGTTTTCCCAATACCTCTCGTATTCGGCTTTGAATGAAGGGACGTGGAGCACCCGATACACTGTTTCGAATGTCCCGAGATAATTCTGGACTAGCTCGTTGGCGAGTGCGCGATGCGGAACGGAGCTTGGAACTGTCAAGAATGCCGGGACACGCCGAGCTTTGATGGCTCTGGCCAAGGCTTTGCACTTTTCGAGTCCGGTGGTGAGCGGCGATTCTTTTTTGAGTTCAGCTGTATACATCAGTTTCAGAAGTGTCGGGAGCTGAGAGTGTTAGTCAAATACTCTATCGACACTCTGTTCAGCAAGACGAACCAATCCCGCGTCGTTCATCCAGTGACTGGGCCCAAAGAATCGGGCCTTGTGAATGGAAGAAGTGTCTCCCCCAGCACCCCCGTTGATTTGGGTGTCTTGTGATGCCAGATCGTCCAACGAGCCGGGGGTTCGCACAGTGGAGGATTCCTGGCCGTTCGCCGAGGAGGCCGGGCTGTTGGCGGCGAGTTGGTCCCGAGCCTGCGATAGCTGAAGCTCCAAGTCCTTCACTCTGTCGACAAGAATGTCTACGGGCAGGTTAGTGGCGCTTGAAATCGCCGCTGGCCTCGTCGAGTAAGCGGATGAAGGCGTCAAGGAGTGATCGCGACGAGGCACCGAATCGGCGTTGGACCGGGTGCTATTGGGCTGAAGAGCCCGTGGCTGCCTTGCGCCTGAAAGTGCTGGCGAAATACCTGTCCGCAGAGGGACGTACGTGCAAGCATCGCTCCTAGACTTGATGCAGGTGCTGCAGGGCAGATTGCGATCACACCGGACCTTTCGCTGGCGGCATGATTCACAGGCTAAGGCCGGCCGCCTTCGCATCTTCTCTCGGGGTATTGGGGAGACCAGGTCTGCCATGGCCCGCGATGGCGCCGATGCCGTCAATGAGATCTTTTCGGAAGAGTACGTGGGTGGCTGGCTCTTGGGAAATTATACGACCGCGTGTTGGATCCTCGATAGAATTGTGCGAAAAGAATATATAGACAACCCCGAGAGTTGGGGGAGCGAGGGAATTCGGCGAATTTATCGATGCTGACTCCGGGCGATGGCGGGACATGGTTGGCCAAATTCACCGATATCTCCGAGGTAAGAAAAATCACCGCCTCGGTCTGTCTCAAACCAGAGGATGGATTGCACGGTTGCATTGCACCAAAAAAAAAAAAGGCTTTCAAGGACCCGGGGAATTATAGTGTAAAATTGCACTTCCCGGCCCAGAAATCCCCGAGCCGTCGCTGTTCGGTCAGCGGTGCGTCGGACATAGAAGCTACAGCAATGCATCACAGTAGATATATATCATCTCCACCCCGCTACCAGCCAGCTCTGGTGTGCGTCGTGACATAATAACCTTGGTCGCATACAACAAAACCACACAAAATATTGAAGCCTCCCAGTACGCTTGGAGCCATGTCCGCAAGCATCCATCAAAAGGAAGAGACCGACACGGAACAGCAGACGGTGTCCGGAACGGCAGGTGATGTCGAAAAAGAAACCTTCCCCGAGGGCGGGCTACAAGCCTGGCTTGTCGCAGGCGGAGCCACTGGTGTTGTCTTTTCCACTTTGGGCTTCACAAACAGCTTTGGGGTCTTCCTGCCTTACTACCTGAGCCACCAACTCTTGGGCGAGAGTCCCGACAATGTTGCCTGGATCGGCTCCGTGCAGGCGACCCTGATATTTGCCACCGGGATGGTAGCTGGGCCACTCTTCGACCGATACGGCGTCTTGGTACGTACCCATTTTTAACAATACCCTTTTGGTGTAACTCGGGGAGAAGTGCTGACAGTTGGGAACTAGGTTATTCGTCTTGCGGCCCTGGGCTATGTCCTTGCCGTTATGTTGACCAGCATTTGCAAGGACTACTGGCATTTCATGCTTTCGCAAGGCGTTCTCAGCGGCATTACGACCGGGCTCTTGCTCTCACCATCAATGGCAGTGGTATCGCAGTACTTCCACCGTCGCCGTGGCGCCGCTCTGGGCATGGTCGTTGCAGGATCCTCAGCGGGTGGAATTCTGTTTCCCACTCTTCTGTCCAAGCTTCTCACCGAGACCACGATTGGGTTCGGCTGGTCGGTCCGAATCTGCGGCTTCATGATACTGGCAGTCCTTTCTTTCTCGGCACTGGCAGTTCGGACCCGCCTCAGTCCAAGAGCAACACGATTCTTCCTTCCCGAAGCTTTTCGGAACCCTCTCTACAACATGCTTATAATCGCCACCTTCTTCCTCTTTTTTAGCACTTTTGTTCCCCTCTTCTTCATACCGACTTACGCCGTCTCTCGCGGCATGGATGAGACCTTGGCGGGTTACCTTGTTGCTATCGTCAATGGAGCAGGAGTCCCGGGACGAATTATTCCGGGGATACTGGGCGATAAGCTGGGACGGCTCAACGCTCTTTGCGCTGCAGGCGTGAGCACATCGATTCTTATCTTTTTTTGGACAAAAGCCATTTCGACTGCAGGAATCATTGTCTTTTCTGTATTCATTGGCTTTACATCGGGCGCCCTTATTTCCGGCGCGTCGGTTGCCTTCACTCTGTGCCCAAAGGATACTAGGGACGTGGGAACTTGGCTTGGTCAGGCCATGGCGCTCGCGTCGTTTGCTGCCCTTGCTGGACCACCGGCCAATGGCGCTTTGCTCAAGGCGTACGGCGGTTTTGAGCAAGTTACATACTTGACTGGGTCGATGTGTATGGTTGGCGCGCTACTTGTTCTGTACTCTAAGAAATTCACGGAGCAGGGCGTGTGGGGGCGAGTGTAAAGTGCTTGGGGAAAAGATACTTGGGGTTCGTTTCCTTTGGTGTTACTTCGCTTACTTGTACACACTCTACTATCTAATGCTCAACTTCTTCATGATCAACCTCATAACCCACTTTTCACGGCCAGTGAGCAATTGTTTTTCCCAAGCGGCCAACCAACCCATCGATTTGCATCTCCATCTACTTCAACGTCTCTCGCGTGTACCCAACGCTCTCAGAGTTGCACATACACTTCAATGCGAGGCGCTTAAGAGGCACGCTCAGTTGACCCCGCTCTCGCCTCATTTGCATGATCCCCGTTAGTTGACCACTACCATGGCCCTCGATCCTATTCATGTAATGCAGGAGAGGATACGAAATCTTGCCCTCGTCCAAATCATCCCAGAATCCTTTTTGAGATGTGTACTACAGATATTTTAGCAACTGATAAATATGAAAAACGCATCATGTTCTAGTTCATGCCTCACCTCATCGGACACATGGTTTTGACAAGTCGTCTCTAATCTAGAAGTAAATTCCGAGCGCCATCTCAAACTCACTCAGAGCGGATTCCGTTCTAACACTCGAGTTGTCAATACAGTCAATAGGGCTTACTCATATTTTGGGGACGGTCTGTATATCTTGTTCATGTGATGTGGCCACACATGAGACAATGCACCAGTCGGAATAATCCACCCGTTTCTTTGCTCTTGTAAGCTTCACTATCTTTTATTCAAGGTGTTCTTCTAGTGGCCCGAACTCATTCCCCTTGTCTTGAAGAGTCTTTGAGAGCATTGCTTTCCACACGCGCACCACCCGGTCAGCACACACTTTGTCAGTGGATGTAAGCTGAAGCATCATCTTGGACTGAATCTGCTGTCTCCCCATCTCTATACTTGCCGTGGATAACCCTCGGTCCCCAAAGCTGAATGCATCTCCACCTGTACTGGATGGCTAGGCGAAGGCTAGCGAAACGTAATTTCTAGTTGAATAAGAATCAGGTGCTCACTGGTGTGGCATCGATTACCTCCACAACATTGTCGTACAGAAAGGCATCTGGAATATCCGAGTTAGTCGGGAAAGAACTGCCAGTATCATCCTAGTTAGTGTCTCCATACACTTAAGAATGTAAGCGACAAGGTGCAGGCGCTTAGGCTGGCAGGAGGGTAGTACAAGAGGAGCGAAGCTCTTATTGACTGTGTTACACCTACCAGACTCTGCAACGGTCCGATGAATTGAGCCCAGCCCCGTCTTGCTTCGTAACACCAGCATCAATCAGCCTTTCGTACCAGTGTTTTCTGAGTGGGTAGTTTGACAAAACCCATGAGTGTCGAACTGGGATATATCAAGAGGGTCTGAATATGGATGTTTAAGGGTCATTTTCAGCTTTCAATGCAAATTGAACAAGAGTCGACGGGTTTCAGGAGTTCTACTGATATTCCTGTTTGCTAGGGACTCTGCAGAACTGCTGACCTCTATATACGTATTATTTGGCATTGTTGGGACTAGTGATCTTTCCTTTGTGATATCATAAAATGATGACGTTGCGAAGTGCTTACATGCCTGATCTCAGCCAACATCACGGCAACGGTGAAGATATCTAGGTCATATATATCAATTCATACGCCTGATACTCCTCCCGGTATTGCCCTTTGAAGCCTCAGCTTGTCTCAAATGGGATACTGAAGAAGGAAGGCTAAAATCATATTCGGATGCCAACATGGTGGTCAACTCCTTCTATGATGCTGTAACCCATGTCGTTAATGTCATACAGGTTCATACCTGCCCGCACGTCCAATTGAAGGGGAGCTAGGATGGGTAGACGTATGTGGACCGCCTGAGACATGATTGACCGATTTGATGCACATGGGTGAGGTGATCTGCTTCGGCATTCTTGTCACTTAGTCTGGCCTCAGTACTGGATCACCTCGCCGTGTTCCGGACCAAAAAGCAGAACCGGGAAGGGATGCTATCATCTTGGTCTTGAGGAGCTCTCGCCATCTGACGTCCACAAGATAAATATCGAGCCAATTAGATACCGCGTTTACTCACGAGGGTGATATTCCAAAGGTGGATCGCTCTCCTATTGGCTGTATTGTTCTGATCACTTTGAAACCAATCAAACTGCTTGATGACTTGAAAGTCATAAATGTCTGTGCTGAAGTATCGAACAGTTTAATTGGCTCCGGGAAGGATCAGAAAAAGTAGAGCCTATAGGAGCCTAGTGTGATGATCCCCATCTAGAATAACCCGCCCTTGTGAGTTGATGTGTTGGGAGTGGGGCACTCCCAGGCGCGGGACTGCGACTGGCACAGGCCACTTGGGCCAGTGCTCCAGCCCACCACCTTTTTCCCACTCATAGATGCAGATCCATCACCAAGATCTTGCATCTACTCGAGAGAGCAGATAATAGCAATACAGCACACTGCCACTCCAACATGATGAGGTATGCACAGCCACGGATAACTTGGGTTCGTCTATACTTTGGGAATTTTGGTGCATTTTTAAGCAAGAGCAAACCGCGGCGATTGAAAGGGTACACATTTATCGACTGGGGATGCTATTTCGGCGCATCTTGTTCGTAAACACACTCACCACCGAGGAATGTGTTTTGGCGTCTGCTGCAAATGTTGGGTTGCAATGTCTGTCCACAGGGCAAATGGCCGAGAAGGCGAGGATTATCGGCGACTATCGTGATGTCGTCTTGGAACCTGAATGTGGCACTCCTTCCGTGGTTATTAAGCTAAGAGCGGATATATGGGTATGCTTTCCGCTACTTTGCCTTGGCCCCCCTCGCCCTTACCAAGACGGAGTAGTTCCATCCGTGATTACAGGCGAGCTTCCACGGATGTAGGATCCGTTGTGGGTAATAAGCGAACGAAACTAATTCCGGGTGATTTAGCAGACGCTACTAGATGTGATTTCAGGAACGATAATTCGCTGCCTCTTGAAGGGGGTAAAGGCTATAAAATCCTCAAGAATATGACCATCTTTCTTCACCGGTAAGGGCCCTTGTTATCAATTAGCAATGATTAGTGCAACATGACCCAGTTGATCAGCATTGGTGTCTACATCGCGTTGGCATTTGCTTCGTTCGCAACTGCCGCGCCATACAGCGTGAACGATGGCGCTAAAACCTACGAAGCAGAAAACGCAGTGCTGTCGGGCACAAGCGTTGACACAGCACAAACAGGCTATACAGGTATAGTGTATCAGGTACTAATGACTTTCCTACTCAGAGACTGATATAACGTTCGGCTTAGGTACGGGATACGTCACTGGGTTTGATGAGGGTACCGACAAGATCACATTCAATGTAACAAGTGACGCCACCAAGCTTTACGAACTGACGATTCGTGCCGGCGCAATCTACGGCGACAAGCGAACGACTGTTGTTCTGAATAACGGCATCAGCAGCGAGGTTTTTCTTCCGGCTGGTAACACGTTTGTTGACGTGGCCGCCGGACAAGTCTTGCTCAATGAGGGCGCCAACACGATTGACATTTTGAACAACTGGGGGTGGTATGTTGCCCAAAGATGCCGTATCTTGAGTGATTACTGATCAGCTATAGGTATCTCATTGACTCGATCACCCTCACTCCTTCCAAGCCCCGGGCAAGTCACAATATCGACCCCCTTCCTCGCAACCCAGCAGCAGATTCAAGTGCCAAAGCGCTGTATGGCTACTTGCTTTCTATATATGGAAAGAAAATCCTCTCAGGACAGCAGGAGCTCTCTCACGCAGACTGGATTGGGAAGCAAACAGGCAAGACACCGGCTCTTGTTTCTGTTGATCTCATCGACTACTCGCCTTCGCGCGTTGAGCGGGGGACTGTTGGTACAGCAGTCGAAGAGGCCATTACGCATCACAACCGAGGCGGTATTGTTTCGGTTCTGTGGCATTGGAATGCTCCTGCCGGACTTTATGACACGGAGGAGAACAAGTGGTGGAGTGGGTTCTACACACGCGCCACCGATTTCAACCTCACAACGGCACTCAGCTCAACCACCAACACCAACTACACTCTTCTCATCAGGGACATTGACGCAATTGCTGTTCAACTAAAGCGATTACAGTCCGCTGGTGTTCCTGTCCTCTTCAGGCCCCTCCACGAGGCAGAGGGTGCGTGGTTTTGGTGGGGGGCCTCGGGCCCGGAGTCAGCCAAAAAGCTATACGCGCTGCTGTATGACCGTCTTACCAATCACCATGGTGTCAACAACCTTATATGGGTCTGGAATTCGGTACTTCCAGAATGGTATCCTGGTGACGCCACGGTCGATATTCTCAGCGCCGATGTGTACGCGCAGGGGAACGGGGTAAGTTCAAGCAGTTTGAAGTGCAAGTTGTTTTTTTCATTGCAAAGAGATCTAACCATCCATGTCTTAGCCAATGTCGACGCAATACGATCAACTCATCAAGCTTGGACAGGATAAGAAGATGATTGCTGCTTCGGAGGTGGGGGCTGCCCCGCTGCCGCGTCTGCTTCAGGCATACCAAACACACTGGCTGTGGTTCGCTGTGTGGGGTGACTCTTTTATCGACAACCCCGACTGGAACTCACTGGAAAATCTAAAAGAGGTAGTTAACAATAATCGCACGTTTGCAGCTTGAGATTAGACTGACATCCACAGATATACAACAGCGAGTACGTTCTCACGCTAGACAAGATCCAAGGTTGGGGAGCGTAATAAGGATTGGACAGGCACCGGTATTGTGTAACACCACCGCAGAAATAAAGCCGAGGCTTAAATGACCTGATTAAGATATCATTTTCACATTAAGTTGAAGTACGTATAGAAGTTTAGGTTCCATGTGGTCAATGCAGTGGCTCGGATAAGATGGTGAGCAATTTGGGCACATACCGGCCACTTTTAGCCAACACATCCGTGAAAAGGCTTCCCACTCGGCCCTCAACTTGAAAGCACGTCGTCAAGAGAAAGATCAACGGAATAGAATTCAATTTGGACAATCTTCTGAAGACATGCCCTCTCCACCACATGCTACTGGATGAGTCTAAAAGTTTCTCCGGGACGAGATAAAATCATGTTATTGGCGGCAAAACACGACCAACTACTCCGAGACAAGGTCTAATATGCCAAGCCATCTTATCCCTGCAAATAGGCTATGGCAAAGCATCTTCCATTGGGGGGGGGGCCTGGTTTCTGATGGGAGAAATCGCACATGTCAAAGTAGGTTTCCAGTTCCGCATTCCGTATTTCCTACTCCGATCTGAGGGGCAATGAGACAGTGCAAATTGCAGTCGACTGGCAGGCTCGATCATTGGAGGATTTTGCCTCATTTGGTCAACCTCTCTGCGCGTGAGCTTAAATATTTGTGTGCCCGCCAGCGACAAGTTTGGTTTGGCTCAGGTTCTAATTGCTTCCTCAGTTCTAAACTTGACGACAATGGCGTTTCCTCCAGTCACATCCTGTGGCTGCAGGCTCACGATATTAAGTCTTTTGTTGTTTCTCAACTTCCAACTCCCAGTTTTCGCACTCAGCGCGGCATTTCCCCGACAAGAAGCCCCTGTATCAACGGGTCGGGAGCGCATCAGTCTCAACTTGGGATGGCGGTTTCAGCGATCAACGACTTCCCCAGACAACCTGAGTTACACCAAATTGAAGCAATGGATTCTTCCATCCGCAAACAATTTCATTGTCGACACCACCAAACAAGCCCGACGGCCCGCTGATCAGCCGGACAATGTTACAATCGCTCAGCCGTCATTCGATGATAGCAGTTGGGAGAAACTGAACCTCCCGCACGACTGGGCTGTGAAGGGTCCTTTTTACACCGGATCAAATGCCGTGATTGGCGGCGGAATGGGCCGCCTCCCCATCCAGGGTGTGGGGTGGTACCGTCGCAGCTTTTCAGCAACTGCCACCGACAAGGCAAAATCCGTGTACCTGGACATTGATGGGGCCATGTCTTATGCGATGGTCTGGCTTAACGGGAAGTTGGTGGGTGGGTGGCCTTATGGGTATGCTTCCTTCCGCCTCGACTTGACACCGTATCTCAGTGTCGGCGACAACTATCTCGCAATCCGCCTCGACAATGCCGTGGACTCGTCCCGCTTCTACCCCGGGGCGGGGATTTACCGGAACGTTTGGCTCACCAAGGTCTCGACTACCCATGTCGGCCAAACGGGCACCTGGATCTCTTCAAAACAAGTTTCGAACCAGTCGGCGACTCTCGATTTGGTCGTACAGGTAGAGAATGCAGCGACAGGGGGCGCCAAGGCTGAAGTGGACGTAACCACTGATGTCCACATATTCGATCCAACGACTGGCAAAGCAGGAGAGAAGGTGGCACAGTTCCCAAGTGGCATAGCCACTCTGGGGGCAGGACAAAGTCAGTCTGTGAACAGCTCGGTAACTGTGCAAAAGCCGCGGCTGTGGGGACCAAGACCGGCACAGGAGCCCAACCTTTACGTTGCGATTACACGGCTTCGCACAGGAGGCCAAGTTATCGACACATACGAAACACGCTTCGGAATACGCTCTCTCCAGTATGGAAACGACGGTCTGAGAATCAATGGTCAGCCCGTTTATTTACAGGGTGTTAACCAACACCACGACCTTGGGCCTCTTGGGTCCGCCTTTAGTGTCGAAGCTGCTGAGCGGCAATTATCCATGCTTCAGGACATGGGATGCAACGCTATCCGCACTTCACATAATCCTCCCGCCCCCGAGCTGCTAGACCTCGCTGACCAGAAGGGGATACTGATTCTCGACGAAATCTTCGATACGTGGAAGAGCCAAAAAGTCCGCAACGATTTTCACTTGATCTTCAACGACTGGTACGAAGCTGACCTCCGAGCGTTCCTGAGACGAGATCGCAATCACCCATCTGTTGTGATTTGGAGCTATGGCAATGAGGTGTCTGAGCAGGGCGGTGGAAAATCAGGAGCGGACACGGCACAGAGATTGGAGGACATCGTCCGCGAAGAGGACCCAACACGGCAGACCACAGTGGGGATGAACAGCGCAACTGCAGATTCCGCATTCAGCTCTGTTGTCGACCTCATTGGGTTGAACTACCAAGGCGAAGGCCGAACGGGGTCAGCGGGCAGCTTCTCAGCTTTTCGCAGCAAGTTTCCGAACAAGATGATCTTTAGCACCGAAAGCGCATCGGCGATCAGCTCGCGCGGCACGTACCTCTTCCCCGTCACAAGTGCAAGCAGTTCAGCCGTCAAAGACGGCCAGGGTGGCGACTCCAAGGCCATGTACGTCAGCGCTTATGAACTGTACGCCGTTGACTGGGGAGCTTCGGCCGACAAGGTATTCGTGTCCCAAGATCGAGCCCCGTATGTCGCAGGCGAGTTTGTTTGGACCGGCTGGGATTACCTCGGCGAACCCACACCGTACAACTCAGCACGAAGTAGCTACTTTGGAATCATCGACCTCGCCGGATTTCCAAAGGATCGATTCTATCTATACCAGGCCCGCTGGAATCCTAATGTGAAAATGGCCCACATCCTCCCGCACTGGACTTGGCCAGACCGCGTTGGTCAGGTCACTCCCGTCCATGTGTTCTCCTCGGGCGACGAGGCCGAGCTGTTCCTAAACGGAGTTTCCCAAGGACGGCAAAAGAGAGACCAGTCCAACTATCGCTTCCGATGGGATAAGATCGCCTATCAGCCGGGCGAACTACAGGTAACCACGTACAAGGACGGGGCGATCTGGGCGAATGCCACCGTACGAACAGCTAGGCAAGCCACACAGCTAAAGCTATCAGCCTATCGCGACAGAAGCGTTATCAGAGCCGACGGTAGCGATCTAGCATTTATAAGTGTTACTGTCACTGACGACAAAGGGAATGTGGTCCCGCAAGCCAGCGGCACAATCACGTTTTCCGTGCAGGGCCCCGGGACGATCGTGGCCACTGACAATGGTGATCCTACTGATATGGTTCCATTTCCATCAAAAGATCGAAAGGCATTTGCGGGTCTAGCCCTGGCTATTATTCGTGCCAACGAGGGCACCACGGGGACGATAGCGGTCAAAGCAACTGGCACAGGGGTGCAGGGAGGGGGGCTAATCCTGAAGATAGCCTAGGTCAGGTTTGGGCACACTGGAATATTTATTAGTATTATTACTGAATATTTTAAGTAGCTTTGTAAGCTAAAAGGCAATCTCAACACCCTGGACTTACGGTTAGCAATGGTTACCAAGTCAGAGGTGCTCACTTCACTTGATTTACTACTCGCCGCAACTCTAAATCACTGGTATAAACAGAGGTCAGATGTCGCACTGGAAATAGTGGGCTTATCAAGCTCTTGGGAGCGCGGCCCCTATGCGGGAACCACTATCCCCAAGCACTCGCACTCTCTTTTGTCATAAGTAGCCGCGCTCTCGCGCTTCTCCCACGCCTGGGGATTCAATTTGGAGTCTAAGGGCTCCGACCCGGACCCCCTGTGGAGGTCCTTCCGAGCCACACGCGGCTCCATGTTCCTCGAGGGGCATAACACCAAGGCTAATTTGAGCGCCTAAGACCAACGGGCTAAATAAACGAGCGAGCCTTAAAACATTTAACAACGCATATAAAAAAGGATCATAAAGAATTATGACGTTTACTAACAATTTACTACCATGTTTTCACGAGAAGCCTACTAAAATTTAATAAGTAGCTCACTTGCTTAGTTAGCTCGCTTACTTATTACACACGTTATTAGCAAGCCAAGGGTAGGTGGTAGTGCAGGTGGCAGGGCCAGCAGGAGAGCTAGAGGTGGATAGTTATAGTGTTGATGAGCCTTTTATTGCGCATCTGAGCGATTTAAATCGCTACAATAGTGCTGGGATTGACTGTTCAATTTACCCACTTGTCTTTACTGACGGCCGTCGACAGCCGTTGACACTTATTAGCGGTCCTTAACAATGCTGTGGCTGTAAGGCGGTAAGCTAAAATGGAAGTATACGGTACATTGAGACGATATCTGCAGTGTGCCGAGAGGGGCACATAAAACAGCAATACACAGTATATATCAGAACGTTGCATCCGAAAAGGGGCGC
The DNA here is from genome assembly GCA_030549175.1 of Lasiosphaeris hirsuta. Taxonomy (NCBI): domain Eukaryota; kingdom Fungi; phylum Ascomycota; class Sordariomycetes; order Sordariales; family Lasiosphaeriaceae; genus Lasiosphaeris; species Lasiosphaeris hirsuta. The sequence goes on from JAUKUA010000009.1 coordinate 778,317, forward strand.
CACTGGATCCCATGCTTGGAGGTGTAGGAGACACCTTGACCTTTGGCCGCAGCGGACGCGGAAGAGCAGGAGCCGCGGACTGGCACTACGCCAAGGGAGCACAGCAAGCTCACATGGATGGTCACCTCCAGTGACACTCTTCGACGGGACTGCCGAAGCCAAGCTGTAAGACCTGCAGTGTGGATCGGGACAGATCGACCACACCATGAAACGTTAGGTCAGTCAGCAAATGTCTCCACACCTGGATCTAGATTAGCGAATAGAGGATTTCTCTCAAGCGCGAAATGTTCATTCGAGGACCAACGAGCCAATGTTTTCTCGAGTCTTGCTTCGGTGGAGGTAGGTAGTCGTGGCCTTGCCTAATGATTCAGAGAACCGTAGGATTAACGGGCGAAAAGGACCAAGTTGGTTTCGATCCCACTGATACCTTCAGCGCCCGCGGTTTTACAATAAGAGTCCTCTCTGCGGTTTTAGCGGTTTTAGGCGCATGCAAACCTTCGGACCCTGTGCGCCCTGTGCGCCTTGTGCGCCTTGTGCACCCAGTGGCCGTGTAGGACTTGGAATATATTGTCTTATTACCCCGCTCGCAGCTGAGCTGAAGAGAAAGTAAAAATATTTTTCGTCGAGACGCAGTTCTGTTGCTTCACACAACGGCGGAAATGAAGCTCACGATGAAGCGTATATCGACAACTGCCTATTTATGTGTTTTTGTTTTCATAACTAGGTACTAGTGATGAATCTTTTTAGAAGAGAAGAACCCCACTCCTTTCTCCTCTACGCATCACAGTATGTCGGCAATTTTCGCGGAGTCACAGACGGCCAGAATTGCTGGGAGGTTAAAGACCCCAGGCAGGAACCCTTTAAGGACATTCTTAAGGCGGCTTGTCTTGTGGTATCTCGGTGCAACGCAATCCCACGGTCCACGCTGATCCTTCTTGATATTTTTCTTTGGGGGAAAACTTTCGAGTCCTGTATCCCCTATTTGATGCTCTCGGGTGCTAGCCAACGCCACAGGAAAGCAGTCGTTAGACATCTCAGACGAAGTTCCTTGACACAGGAGTACCCGGGCCTGAAGCTAGATCACTGGGATTGGCCGCCGCTTGTGCCAGATATCACCATGGCTGGGAGGGAAGGGAAGGCGGTTGATAAAAAACTGCTTTATCAATGTTCTAAGTTTGAGATATATCAGTTCTTATCGGGTTTCGGGACTGACGGGGACTCGGCCAAACTCCTTTCAATCACTACAACGGGTGGCGATGGGGCAATTTCGCAGTCTGGAGTTCTTAGCTGCGCTGTTATGGTAGGTCAAGATAAGTTCCTCTTGGTGCCGGCTCACATTTTTCTACCGGCTCTAGTTATGGACACTGGGGATGACCTTGACGATGATAGCGATGATTCCCAGTCGGACCGTGGATCAGAGATGCTACGAGCTGGTAGTGCTACACCACCAACTGAGAGTCTTGCAGACTCGGACGATGCAGCTCAAGTTAGTCCTATCATGAGCCCATATATACCTCAGAGAGGTATCGAGCAGCCGAGCTCAACTCAACTACTTCCTGCTACTGGGGATTTCTCCGTTTTCGCATCTGAGCTCGATTACGCTTTAATCCAGATTTCTCACCAAGAGAAGTTCCACGAAAAGCTCCGCTATCTCTCTACAAAGGTAGTCCAAAGTATCGACACCGGCCGGTTCAACGTCTCGGCCACAACGCCATCCTGTGGCTTGATCACGGGTCAGCTTGACGGACGACCGACTATGATGCGACTCCCATACAGCAGCAGATTCACCAACCTTTACCCTGTTAGCTTTCCCTGTGCTGTGAGCAAAGGCGATTGCGGCTCTGTCATAGTCGACCCAGAAACCAAAAAGATTTACGGCTTCACAGTGGCCACGAGTGTTGAAGGAAAAGTGGCGTATCTAGTCTCGGCAGACGAGATTCTCCAGGATATCTTAATAAAGCTGGGTAAAGATGTCTCGGACCAGTCACGTCTGCCATGGGCCGCTGCAGTTATCACAAATTACCTTGCGCCGCTGTCAGCACTGTCGACGGATGAGTGTGAGTGCGGGCAGGTGACTGCGGTAGCCTCATCTACGATTGGCCAACCTTTGAGCACTGTGTCAGTGCAAACTGTTTCGGTCTCATCCAGAGCAGAACGACCACCAAGTACCATACCAGAACAGGCATCCCATGTCGAGAGAGCCCTGGGAACATCCGCGCTTGACCCCCAGGACATATATCGCTTCTTGGACACGCGCTTCCCCGGGAGCACGTCTAACAAGACCCGTTGGGAACAACAGTTCACCTATGCGCCGGCTGGAACAGCCTCGTCGTTCGAGCTGTGGTGCGAGTTCAGCGTTCTCTTCGGCTGCGGCGAGACCTTCCGTGGTGACGACGAAGTCGGTTGGGTCCAGCACCATATCAAGCATCTCCGGGGCAAGATACCCGCTCAGCTCACGTGCTGGTTTTGCGATGAGCACATTCCATTCTTGGCTGAGCGAACTGCCGACCGTGGATACAACTTCGAGGTGCGCATGGCGCATATCCGCAGTCACATATCCGAGGATTACCAAACACCCGAATGTATGAGACCCGACTTTTATATGGTCAAGCACTTGCACAAGTACCATTTTATCAACGACAGGACATACAACTACCTCAAAACTTTCAACGAGGTGCCTCAGCAGTATCGACTGCCTGTCTCTGACTCCAGGCCACTCGGCCAGGCTAAACCAAGGGAGCAAGGGGAGTGCTATGATTTGGAGAATGAAGAGCGCCGGTAGAAGATACAACGTGAAGCTACAAAACACCAGGGTGGAAGGAAGAAGGACTGGAAGGGAAAGTATTTCGGGGCTGGCGACGTGGTGGCGAGCACCTCGTCCCGGGGATGGCAGGCGATCACAATGCCGGTGTCAACCCCTGACGGGTTGCCATTGTCACCAGTAAATTTAGGGTTGAGTGTGCAAATGGATGCACAGCAGGACCGAGAGACGGTTTTCGACTGGAATGACTAAATACCGAGGTTAGGAATCAACAAAATTGTTGTGGTGGCACCGTAGTACTTGCATTTTAAATCAGTCTATCCAAGGTTTACATGAGAGTAGCGCTCGACTCAAGCCAGGTAAATGCCAGATCAAGCCTGTCAGATACGATTAGATAATTAGATTAGATAAGGAAAATACGGGACCTGTCAGATCAAATAAAGCCTTCTATCTGATTTGGCATATCTGACATATTCCCTACTTTTCCTCGACACTATTAGATAGTCTGGTTAACTCAACTCAAACAGTCAGGTAGGACCATACAAAGAAAGCGTCACGGTGCACTACCATCTCCATGTATGACGTTAGAGTAACCCTGAAAACGGCAGAAAGGGTACATTCAGGGATTACCGCACTGCAAGCCACACCACTGCATGTCAATCGCGAACTGCGCGCGCTGCAGCCAGCTAGCACAAACGCAGTCGCAGCGCTGTGAGCAAGCCCAGCCTGGAGTGCATATCTTTGGGTTTACTGGGCCTTTTACTGCGTTTTGGACTCAGACCCGTAGGTGAAGAGTTTCAAGGATTTTGACGAGAATAGGTGCGTTGCGCGTTATCGTTCATGCTTTCTCTCCCGTCGAGCTAACACTTTTATCCGTTATGAATGGGCCTTGGATCCATCGTTGATATGGAAAATTGGACCGGATCGGTCTACAAGATGCCCTTGGGAGGTTTTGCCAAGGCAGTGGATAATGATAGGAGGGAAGCGATACGGACACCGTTTCTCAAGAAGAGTATGATCTGGATTCCGACTAGGGAGGGTGATGTTCATCGTTGCGTCCTTTGGACGGTTGTGATGACGGTTGACCGGGGAGATGGAGATTTCTTACCGTCAAAGCAAACAACAGATGCCGGTGAATGAAAGATTGTGCCTGATGTCTGCCATGTGGCTGGTTTGTTGGAGGGTCGACCGGGGGTATGAATCACCTCGTCGATTTCGAGTGTTTCCGTTCAACCTTGCCGGACATCAGTCAATTACCACCTTGACCGTGAATTCCTTTCAATTGATAGATAGCCCGGCCTAGCAGCATGACAACGAGTACGAACGTAGGAGCTCCTTGGTTAGTAGAGGGGGGTGAAATTCCACACAAGCAAATGTGTTCTACACTCAGAGTGAGGTGGGCTTCCTGCCCCAGACCACCTTTTGCCGGAAGAATGCATGGATCTTTCTAGATCGGATCTCCTTCCAGAAATGGGCGAGGAAGACGCTGACTTCATTCCGTGTCCAGCCCAGCGTGGTAGCCATGAACAGGACCGTGCCCTCTACGTCCTGCTCAAATGCGAGCTGCATGTACACACCAACTTCCCGATCGGATGCGTCTCTAGGCCATTGGCCCACAGGAGTCTGCCGCGTCACCAGGTCAGTATTGAAGTCCAGGCGGGGCTGCTCTGGTGTGGAGACGCGAACCGACCTTGAAATTCCTTTCCTCGATGTCGGCAAATCCAGCTTCTTCCATCGCCTTCCCTTGTATACCATCTTCGTAAACCGTGAATGGTCTGCCAAGCTTGCGCCCTCCTTCGATGAAGATCTTGCCCCATTGGCATAGGGCTGTCGAGTTGGTCACAGTGCCATCATCGCTCTCGATACGCGAAGCCGGCTCGTAACTCTCGAGATAGCCTCCCGGCTTCAGGCTCTTGTAGGCTTCCTTGAAGAGGGCTGTCCAGTCTTGGATGGCACCAACTAGCCATCGAGCATGGACGTAATCAAGAGAGGCCTCCCGAAATGTCCATTCCTTTGTGCTGTCGTCAATTTGGCTAGGTGTGGGCAACGGTCAGCGACACATAACCTTGCAGGCAAGCCGAGCTGCTCTAGACTTACAACTCAAGATTTGGCGGAACCCAGGTGGTTTGGATGGGCGCGATGTCTGTCCCAATAACGGAGGCTTTGGGGAACTGGTCGGCAAAATCGCTAGGTGTTGCGTCAGTTCACAAGCGCTTCCATCAAAACTGTGAGGTGGCCTACATTGCCCAGATACCTATGCACTCATTGGTTACCGGTGACATCTTTTCTTATGCAACACAACACACATACCCGTCCCCGTTCCGATATCTACGGCTTTCTACTCCACCCCCCCCCCCCCGGTTAGTGAAAGGCCACCCGTGACGGGCTGGTAGTATACCGATATCTCCCCCGACAATGGTGCTAGGTAGAGCTTGCCACCTATCAATAGCGTGAGACCGTGATGACTGGATGTGCATGGTTAGCCGAGTCCAATGCCTGACCGTGTCAGACTCACTTGATATCCATCGCTTCTTGATAACTAGCATCAACGGGACCCCTAGCCCTGAATTAGATACCAACACCTATACTTCCGTGGCACCACAAACCAGTAATCAGCATGACGCTCGGTGTGATACGTTCTTCCGTGTATCATTCTGTATTGAATGATGCTCGAAGCCAATGACTCTGTGGAGTCTGCATCGCTAGCCAAAGCTGAATCGGCGTCATCGTACTCACCGGAGTCCTAAGAAAATCGAAAATGTAAGTTCCTAGTGTTCCTTCGTCGCCGCTCATTCCTGACCTCTGGTAGTTGCGTCTAGTGTTCTGGAGGGAGAATGTCGGTTTCTGGAAGAGAAATAGGCTGCTGAGATGCCATGATGCCGAGTAACGCGATAAAATACGCCAAGTACCAAGCAAAGCTGAGGGAGGTTGCAATAATATATATAACATGCTAAATTGACTTTGACATGCGGGGGAAGCTTTGGCGTTTGCATGCCAAGAACTTACCCTGGAAATCGGTCAAGCGGTTGGCAAAAAAAGGGCCGTCATGACTTTCCAAGTACCAATTAAAAGCAGGAACATCCATAGAAAACCAAGTATTTCGCTCGTACCAATAGCTAGTCATTTCCCCCTCCTCCGCTAACACATCCTCCATCCGCCTTATTATAGAATTAACATATATCTGTTGATAGTGGGCTGACTAAATTTGATCCCATCCTTGTAGAATCAACTTCTCCATAGTTATCAGAACTAAGCGATAATGAGAACGAATATACTGCTTCACAGCTGTCCAGCAATTTTCAATATAGATGTGTACATGTATGTGCGGATGCGTGTGTGTGTAGTATGTGTGTTTTTGTGTAGATGTGCGTTTTGTAGTGGTGTGTAGTGGTGTGTGACGGAATTGTTAGGCTCCTGGTACTGGCTGATAGTAGTGCGACTTGCCAAGGCCTGTTTGCTTGGTCTTTTATTTCGCCAACCGGTGGACTGCTTTGATGCCGTGCCCCCGATTTCATTCCCTAGACACTCACCGCAACTATCTCACTGACGTACATGACTGCTCACCTCCGGTTAGGTTTCCCTTCTTCTCTCTCTCCCCCCAGCAGCAGGCCTTCGAGCTGCCTTGTCTTCTGAAATCTCGAAAGGTAAATCAATGAGCCACATTAAGGTTATGAATCCTTGGGGCGCGGAAAAATTTGGACACCGAAGTTCTCTTGAAGCAGTCCTCGGGGACTTTTGGCGTGTTCCTGCAGCTGTCTAGAAACGGCCATCAGAGTGGGAACCGCGCAGGGGTCCCCGTGTCATGGTATCCGGCCGGGAAAGGCTCATTTTCTCGCGTTGTCCACCACGAAATTTGCCAACCAGATAAAAGATCCTTGCGCCAACCCCACCGTTGTGTGCCGTAACACAACACTGCTGCTGGCTCGGGGCACCGCTGCGGTTTTGTTTACAGCCAACCAAAAACCCCTGGTTGACATGCCCAAGATTTCCCATTCTCTATCACGAATTTGTGCTACGGGTTGCGTGGGCACCTTTGGGTGAGGAAATAATGTACCCATCATATGGTCTTGGCTTGGATAAAAATCAGAAAATCCCAAATTTGCAAGTGAGCTGGCATGCTATAGGGAAAATTGAACCCCTTGAGATGGGTACTCCACGGCTCAACAAAATTTGGACCCGTGAGTACGAAGGGTATTAGGAAAGGTGACGAGGGGAACTCTGTAGAAATACTTGCAAGAGATAATAGCGATTGAACGCTAACGCGTGTTTGACGCATGGAAGAGCACATCTTGTTCGATCCCGAGAGTCTGGATCGTTGAGGCCGAAATCACTTGTCTCATGATGCAATTGAACCCCGATCCGATAGTTTCCCGCGCTAGTGGTGCAGTTGCAGTAGAGTTGCGAAAAAGATTTTCTAGTGGTAGGTAATGATGAGGTTTTGGTGATGGAATTGAGCAGGACAAGCAATCATGCAAAGCCACCACAGGGGGAGCCGCGGGATATGCCTTACCTCCCATGCAGTTGCATGGGTATGCACCAACCCTTCACGACCCATGGTGAGAGCGCGGCGACTTGCGAGTAGACTGTCGCCTTGTTCAGAAGATCATCACAAATGTGAGACGGTTCACGCATCATTGAGAAGCCATACCTTACCCGCTGGTTTCAGAGCATCCTTCAAAGTCTTGGCGTTGTGCTTGGACGCGTGCACCGCCCCGCCTATCGTCGCGCATGCAGAAGACCAGATGGATGGTGATAAAGAATGAGAGGCGCCCAGGCCCGTGGAACCCAAGTATCGAAGAGCAGGGACACCGAACCAGAATAAAACGACAATGTCAGCAATCCGGGCGAGTGCAAGGGTCGGCGCAGCTTTTGATGCCGCGAATGCCGGGTTGGGGTTGGCAGAGTTTGTCGGCATTGCTGTGGGTGTTTTGATCGCAATCCTGCTGGTCGTCGCAGTCTGCTCTGTCTCACGTGAAAAGAAAGACCACGGGCCTGGGGATGAGGAAGAAGGCCCTGCGCTACAGAAATATCCAGAACGCTCCCTCTACGAAGAGATGAGTATCGGCGACCGAAGTACAGGAAACCACACATCTCCGGGCTTGGAAGCTACGACAGAGTCCGACACGGCGAGCAAAACATTACAGAATTCTCGAGAGATGGAAGAAAAAGGGGACCAAGAAACTGAAACCCTGCTCCCCAAACCCCCGCAGCCCACGGCAACACGCCTTAACCCGCCATGGGCCGTGGCGGTGAAACCACGTCACGTTATCCTCTGAACGAACCACCCCCTGTCTTGATCAGAGCAGAGAAGGACCTTTTCGGTTTTTACCACGGATTTTCTTCGAGAATATTTCAGTCTGAAAGCATCGAAAAGTCCTTGTGGCGTGAAAGCCGGCACAAAATGGATTGGAGCGCGCCCACTGGCAAACATACTTGACGCAGAGACTACCCTTTTCTTTCCGGCTTGGTACTCGTGTTCGGCTGTCGGAGTTATTACATACAGCGCGAGGTCGCTACTCTGGTTTTGAAAGCCAGAGTCCCTACTCGGCGCAACCAGCGCGTCGATGGCAATGATGCAGCAAAAGAATGTCAAAAAGCTGGTTGGTTGGGTGGAATGGAGTGGAAACTGCAGTCACCGACCCAACGCAAGTGACTAATAAGGTAGCTTTAGTTTCAGGCTATGGAAACTCCTGAGAGAAAGGAACGTCAGATACAAATGAGCTTCTAAAGCTTCTGTGTAGTCTCGTCCGAGACAGCTACTAGTTATAGTATGAATGGTGAAAGAAATCTATCAACTGAAGCCAACTCAAAAGTGTATGAACAAACAAAGATAACAGCAAGGAAAAGCTAAAAAGTGTCGGGTAAAAATTTATTATTCCACCTCGAAAATTCAGGGGACAAGGATCTTGGAAACAATCTTTTCGCTCAGCGCCACCAACGAAGTGGCATTGACAATCTCCAATGTTGTCAACTCGGCGCCCAGCGTCATGCGCACCCAGTTACGAATCTCGACAGCGGCAAGCGAATCCAGACCATATGTCGCCAGTGGCCTTGCGGACTCGATAGGTTCCGTCAGTCGCAAGGTCTTGGTGAAGTGCTTGTTGGTGATCTCAATGGCAGCAGCGACGACAGCAGCTGGGTCGGCGCCTTTAGACTTGGCCAGCAGCAAGAATGCCTGGATCTCGCGTGCGCCGTCGCCACTGCCGCTTCCGCCCGAGCCCCCGGCTGATGCGCCTGCGCGGATGAACAGCGGCGCAAACCGCGCGTCTCGTGCCAGGCCGGACTCATCGGGCTGCGGGACGGGAATGCCCGTGATGAGCTGAGTGGTGCTGGCCGGGTTGAGGACTTGGGATGGGTCCTGTTGTTGGTAGATTGAGTACTCGAGAATTCGCCGCAAGAGTCCCTCATTAATGCCTGTCCAGATGCTCGTATCCAGGTTTTGTTGGAGGCCATCGTGGTCGTGGATGTACCCGATGTCTTCAATGACACCGAGATCAACAGAGTTGGCTGCGAGACCGAGCCCTTGTCGGTACCTGGTAGGTGAGAAGCTGTGTCAGTATTCTCTTTACATGGTAAAATTGTAGGTTTATGATAATTGGGGGGGGGGGTCACTAGAGTGATACTGAAGTGACACTAATGCGATATTTGGAAGTGTTGATGAAGTTGTAGATAAAGTGACATCGGAGTGACATGAGAACTTACACTGCAAAAGCATCGAGGACGGCGTTGCCCGCCGCGTAGTTTGCCTGACCCTTCTGGCCAACTACGCCAGAGATACTAGACAAGAGCGTGAAGAAGTCGAGCACCAGGCCCTGCTCAAGTGCTGTGTTGTGGAGATTCCACGTTCCTTGGAGCTTGCAGGCAAGAGCGCCGTGGTACTCGTCAATGGTCATTGAGCCAAAGGTGCGATCCTACCAGAATGTTGTTAGTCTTTGATTGCAACGGCGCAGAAGGTGTGGAGGGGGGGGGGGGGGCCTTACCCTTAGGACCATGGCGCCCTGGATGATGCCGCCGATAGGTACGGCGGTTTCCTTGAAGACCCGTCGGATATCCTCGGTGTTGGCCACATCTCCCTGCAACAGATCAATGTGCGCACCCAAAGCCCTGATGTTCTTGACCACGCCCTGGGACTTGTCGTCGTTGTGGCCGCTTCGAGACAGGACAGAGATATACTTGGCGCCGTTCTTGGCCAGATACACGGCCAAACTGCCACAGAGGCCCTTCAAGCCGCCAATGATGAGGTAGCTGACGTCCTGGCGGAGGGACAGAGCGCGAGGAGAGGGCCGAACCTGAGTGCATGTGGTTAGCCACCGAACCTGGGTGAAAGGAAAGAAAAGTGCAACTTGTATTCTGCGCGTGAACATACCGGTACTTCCACTTTTGCGTCCAGTCCGTTGGTAACAACAAGCTTTCCAATGTGCTTGCCTCCTCGCAGAACACGGAACGCTGCCGGGATATCCTCATAGGTGAAGGTTGTGATAGGGGCGATAGGCTTGACGTGGCCCTCACTGATGAGCTGGAAGAGCTGAGAGAGAATCCTGTGCTTGTGGTTAGCGTCTGAGAGGATGCGCGGCATCACGACATCGACATCTGTGGTGTTCAATAGGGACGGGGGGGACACGTACTCGGCAATCAGCGCATCCGAGATCTCACGGTAGGAGAAATCTAGCGCCCTGAAAGACGCGTTGCGGCTAAAGGGCTCCATGGACAAGCTGTTGCGGTCCAAAATGTCTTTCTTGCCGATCTCGACCATGGTGCCGCCATCAGCAATGATTCTCCAGGACTCCTCCAGGAGCTCGCCGGTGAGCGAGTTCAGAATGACGTCGACGCCGTAACCCTGCGTGATCTTGAGGATCTGGCCCGCGAACTCGGTGTTTCGGGACGAGAAGATGTGGTCGTCGGGGATACCAAAGGTGTTTTTGAGAAAGTCGCGCTTCTCCTGCGTGCCAACAGTCACGAAGATCTAATCACCACCACAATTAGCCACCAAATTCCTCGTGCCGACGGGTTAGGATGGTTTCATACCTCGGCGCCGACGTATTGCGCAAGCTGGATCGACGCAATGCCAACACCACCAGATGCAGAATGAATCAACACACTCTTCCTCTTGCCCTCTCCCCTCTTCAGGTTGGCGAGATGGAAGAGCGAGTACATCGAGGTCAGATAGACAGCCGGAAGCGTCGAGGCCTCCTCAAACGTCATCGAGTCCGGAAGGGCATGAGTCCGCTCGGTGGTGGCGATGATGCGGTTCGCAAAGGTTCCCTTTTCAAAGACAACCACCCGCTGGCCCAGCTTGAACTTGGTCACATCGCTCGCCACTCTCCTGACGACTCCCGCACCCTCGAGCCCGAGAAGGTGCTCGTTCTCGGGGACAATGCCCATGGTGACGGCCACGTCCTTAAAGTTGAGGCCTGCGGCGTAGAGCTCGACTTCGACCGTGTTGGGTGGGAGTGGGATGGGTCCCTTGGAGACTTCGCCGTAAAACAGGGAGTCAATGTTGCCCAGGTGCTCGGCCCGGAGTCGGATCGTGTGCTCGCTGTCGTGCAGGCTCGCCGTCTTGGCTGCTCTGCCTTGGGCGTCTTCGATCTTGGCCACATTGATCAGCTCGTCGGGGAGGACGCGACTGACGTGAATCACGCCGTCCCGCTCGACATACTCGGTCTCGTTCTGCGTGGCCTTGGCCGGCGTCAGGAGAAGACGAAGTGCGGTATCGACGGCGCTGTGCGTGATTGGGCCTGAGCTAGACTCGACGTCCAGCGTCAGGAGCTGCAGTGCGGGCTCCTCGGCCCGCAGCACCCGGAGGAAGCCTTGAGCGGCGGCTTTGGTGGGATTGCTGACCTTGAGCTGAGCTCCCTGGGTAACCCACAAGATGTTGCTCTCCTTGCGAATCACGGTTTGCAGAGCTTGCCACTGGACTTTGTTGGTCGCCTCCAGGACGCTGCCGTCCAGCTCGTTCAAGATCAGGACGTTGCTCCGCTCCGGGAGGTCATCCAGAGCGTTGCCACTGTACTCGGCAAAGCTCCAGCCCCTCTCTTGCAGGACAGCCTTTGCCGCTGCGGCCTCGACACCTTCTTCGGCGAGGTGGATGAGATGAATCTTCTTGCTTGCGATGCCATTCGCCAGGCCGAGGAAGTCACGCTGCGCGAGGTAGACATCCGCGGACCCAGCAAGGAGCTGTTGAATTCCATCGAAGCCGGAAGCCTTCAGGGACGCGCCACTGGCAGCAGGCTCTTGCAGCGTGGTCTGGACAAACAAGGCATACCCACGGCCCGACAGCAAACCCGAAATGTGACGCGCAGCAACTTCGAACGCATCCCCATGCAGTTTCGCGGCCTTGGCAATGACGAGGTCAAATTCCTCCTCCGGGGAGATAAAGTCCGGCCGTGTGAGATCGGCCAGAGTAAAGGTAGCGTTGCCAGCAGAGGCATGCTTGTCCTGCAGGTTGATAAGTGCTGTCGGGTTGTTGGTGAAGAAATGGTAGGTGCTGTAGGCGGCCCTCGTCGACTTGATGGGGCTCTCGCCGTCCGAGATCCACAGAGTCGAGTCATCATCGGCACTGTCGAGGTTGATCTCGGCAACCTTGAGGGTTGGGAACTTGTGGGTGAGGAGATCGATTGCCGACTGGACAGCGACGGCGGTCTCGCTGCCGCTGAGCACGGTCTGGAGCTGCGGCTCGGAGAGAAGCGTCACATCAGGCTTCCACTCTAGGCGTGCGTATGGATGCGTGGTGTAGACATCGCCGCGGGTCTGCAGCTGGTGATAGCGAAGCCCTTTCAGCTCAAACAGCAGGGCCCCATCCTCGGGGGAGAAGACCTGGCAGGACGAAAAGTAGTTCTTCTTGCTCTCCTTGCGGCCAACACCGATGAACTCTGACGTCGCCACCGAGATGCCCTGGCTCACACCCTCGCGCCGTGGGTAGATTGTGATGCTGTCAACAATAGCCGGGACGAGTACCGCGTCGATGCTGCTGCGGTCGCCCTGCCAGAGCGAGGGGGCCACGGACTGGAAGGCGCCATCCATGTTAGCGGGGTGGATAGGGTAGTGAGACTGCGCCCAGGTCGACGGGGGGGGCTCGAGAGCCACGAGGGAGCGGTTGGCAAACTGTCCCACGGTCGACTCGACCTCGAGGTGCTTCTGAAAGTCGTTGCCGAAGTTGTACCCGGCGTCCTGCATGGCCTTGTACCACAGGCGGCCGGGGGTGGGGTACTGCAGCGGCTTCAGCGCGGCTTCGGGAGCGACCGTGTCGACAAAGTCGGTTTCGATGCGGACGAAGCCGGTGCTGTTCTCGGACCAAACCCCGTCGTTGAGCGACGAGACCTTGTACTCGAACCACGACTTGCTGGACCGTGGGAGCGGCGTGAGGACAAGGTTGATCTTTTGCTCCGTCTTTTCGTCCAAGACCAAGGCGCGAGGGAACTTGAGGTCGCGCAGCTTGTAGCGGTACTTGGCCGGCACCTTGCCGTCCCAAGCAGTGGCAAATGTGGCTTGGAAGACGGCCTCGACCGCCATGGCCACATACCCGGCGCCCGGAAAGATGACTTCGTGCCCCATCTTGTGGTCCTTGAGCCAGGACACGTCGGCCAGCCGCAGCGTCTTCTTCCACGTCGGCGATTGCCAAGGCGAGCTCAGCACCTTGGTGCCGAGCAAGTCGTGGTTGACAAACTTGCGGAAGCGCCAGTCCTTGCTGGCCTCGCTCTCCTGCCAGTACTTCTTGGTGTGGTTCCAAGAGTAGTTGGGCAGGTCGATGATGACCGACGGCTGTTCGGTGGTGTCGTCGTCCTTGTTGACCTGCGTGAGGTCGACGGCACCGCCGGCGATGAAGAGCCGACCCGCGACGTCGTAGAGAGACAGAAGCGTGCTAGGCCCGCGCTTCGCGGTTGACGTGTACAGGATCTCGGCTCCCTCGCCGGGCAGCGACTGCTTGATCTGGGTCACGGGTCCGGACAGGCCATTGCTGGGGCCAATCTCGATGAGGAAGTCGGCGCCATTCTTGCCCGAGAGGAGCTCCTTGGCGGCCTGTGCAAAGCGGACGGGCGACACCATGTTGGCCTTCCAGTAGGACGAATCCACGGGGATGTCCAGCGCGGTGCCCGTCACAGACGAGAACATGGTGATGCTGTCGGATCCCTTTAGCGGGGCGCCCACATTCTCGAGCAGCAGCGTCTCGTAGTGATCGCCAATCTCGGCCATGTGGCTCGAGTGGTAGGCGAGATTGACCTGCAGCAGGCGGGCAAACTGGTTGTCCTTCTGCAGCCTCTCCTTTGTCTTCTCGAGCGCAGGCACCGTGCCGGACAGGGTCACGCTGCTGGGGCTGTTGTAGCACGCAATCTCCACTGGGTCCTCGGCATCAATGTACTGCTGTGCGCCCTCGGCCCCGACACCAACCGCCAGCATGCCCACGGGCTTGGGGGAGGGCAGGTTCTTGGCCGCGAGACCACGGAAGTAGGCAATCTTGATGGCGTCCTCGTAGCTGAGCAGCCCGGCCGCGGCCGCAGCCGCAATCTCGCCCGACGAGTGGCCCACCACGCTCTGGGCCTCTACTCCCCAGCCTCTGAGCACCGTCAACGTGGCTAGCTGGAGGGCGGTGACAAGCGGCTGCGAGAATTCTGGCAGGCGCAAGTGCTCCGGGCTGCGCGCATCCGAGAGCTCCGAGATGAGCGACCATTTTGGCGGCACCGGTAGCGCGTGGAGGGCCTTGTCCAATCTCTCGAGCACCTGTCGGGCGCTGGGGAAGTTGGCAATGAGATCTCTGCCCATCTGCGGCCACTGCGCACCCTGGCCAGTGAAGATGAAACCGATGCGCGGGGCTTCCGCCTTCTTCTTCCCAAAGACAAAGCCGTCCTTGGAGAGCTCCGTGGTCTTGCTGACTGTGAAGGCGCGGCGGTAATGACGCGTCCGGCGCTCAGACAGGGTGTAGGCCAGGTCGTCGAGCTTGACTTTGACAGCTGGGTTGAGCAAATGGCCGGTCAGAGCGTTGATCTGACTCTTGAGGGACTCCTCGTCGTTGGCCGACGCCACGAGAACCTTGGGCCTCTTGGAGACAGCCACGTCCTCGTCGTCGCCAAGATCAAAGAAATCCTCAACGTCTCCGGCAAAGGACGAGACGTGTCGCAAAGCCGAAGAATTGACCACGTGCGTCGCTTCGTCGACAACAACATGGGCGTTGGAGCCGCCGTATCCAAACGAGTTGACGCTGGCTCGGCGGAACTGGTAGCCATGGGGCCACTTGATGGTCTGTCTGGTGGCCTTGACGCGCAGCTTCTCAAACTCGATCTTGGGGTTGGGGTCAACAAAGGTGGGATTGCCCGGGATGGTGCCCGACTCAACGGCCAGGACGGCCTTGATGAGCCCCGAGATACCGGCAGCAGGCTCCGAGTGGCCAATGTTGCTCTTGATGGACCCGATGACGAGCGGGTTGCTCTGGGATCGTGTGGGGCCGAAGACGGAAGCGGCGCCGGCGACTTCGATGGGGTCGCCTGCCAGGGTTCCGGTGCCGTGGCATTCCAGGAAGCCGGTCTCGTTGAAGTCGGTGATTCCCGCGTTGGAATACGCCGTCCGGATGGCGGTGGCCTGGGCATCTGAGCTCGGGCTGGCAATTCCAGGGGTCCAACCATCACTGTTGGTCGCCGATCCCCGAATCACACCCCTGATCGGGTCCCCGTCACGGATGGCGTCGTCGAGGCGCTTGAGGTAGACAGCGTTGATGGCCTCGCCTTTGATGTAGCCGTCGGCCTTGGCATCAAACGTGTGGCACTTGCCGGTGGCTGACGAAGCGCCGCGCATGGCGCCCATATCCATGTTGTGATCGGGGCTCAGGTATATGTTGGCACCTGCCACGAGCATACCATCGGCCTGCCGGGCATTGAGGTACTGGCATGCCACATCAACCGAGACGAGACTGCCTGAGCACGCAGTATCGATTGTCATGCTGAATTCCGACACCTGGTCAGTCACATGTGAAGTGACACAAATTGCAAAGTAGCAGTAGCAGTAGCAGTAGCAGTAGCAGTAGCAGTGGTAGTGGCAGTGGCAGTGGCATGTGACACTTACCTCGGACCCCTAATGTTGAGGAAGTGGCTAATTCTGTTGCTGAGAATGGCTCTGCCAATGCCGATTGTGATGGATTCGGCACGGTCTTCAGGGTCACGCGCCTGCATGTCGCCAAAGTCTAATGTCCCCAATCAGCACTTGTCTGAGTGAAGCCCAAAAAAAAAAAAAAAAGAAAAAGAACTTGTGAGGGTGACTCACCAACAGCGTATGAACCCACAAAACATCCAACCTTGGATCCGCTGATGCGCTCTAGGGGCGTTCCCGAGTTTTCAAGGCATTCGTACACAACCTCGAGCAATTGGCGCTGCTGGGGGTCCATGGCAATCGCATCGACGGTTGTGATGCTGAAGAACTGGGCGTCAAAGTCGCGGGGGTCGACGTCCTCGAGAAACATACCACCTGGCGATCTCATGGTATGGGGCTTTTTGGAGCCGTCGTAGTGGCCCTCAAGGTTAAACCGGGAGTCGGGTGGGCGGTTGCCTGCAATGCCGCCGCGCTTAATGAAGTCCCAGAGCGCCTTTGGACTGGTGCTGTGGCCTGGCAGCCTGCATGCCAGGCCGACGACAGCGATAGGTGTCTGGAATGGCTGCTTCGGGCTGTCGCCAATGACGGCGGCGGTAGAGCCATTGGCCTGCGGGATGATGTTGAGGTCATGATTAGGGGGTTCGTTGAAGCCGCTGGCATTAAGGGGCCCATCGAGGGGATTCACGCCGCCACGGCCCTGGCCGTTGACATGGTCAATGGGATTGCTGAGAGTAGCAGAGCCATAAGCGGCATGCCCGGCCGAGGCCGAAGAGTCGTTTGCCACCATGTTGACGTCACTTGTCCGAGTGGCCTAATGTCTCGGTCTTGGTGTGGTGGTTTGGGGAGGGGGGGGGGGGGGGTGGAAGGGAATACAGCCAAGACACAAAAGGGCGTTGTGGATGAGATTGCCAACTCAATGGTAAGGATGCAGTATCTGATCAGGGCATCTCCATGTGTTTTGTTACCAGCTCTGGGCCCCCTTTTTGAATGTAGACCTTGCGGCCTTTCTTTGGAGCACATGTCGAGTCGATGTGCCAGCGGGTGTTCCCTTCGCCCCATCATGACCCCGACGACAAATGCGCGATAAGACTTCTTTGCCAGCAAGATGCGCGGAGCATAATCATGCTTGCTGCCTCCGCTTCCGAGTCTAGATTTGTGGTTCAATTCATTTCAATCCTGTCCGCCTGGGGCTGATTCACCCCGTCCCCACGCCCTACTCCTTGCGTCCCTGCGTCCAAAACACGATGACACTGCGGGAGATAGAGGACGTTTCTTACGCAGTCAGCTTTCGTATCAACCTCTCACAAGTACCATGACAGATGGCAACACGGCTGCGGCCAATTGCGTCGTCGTGTGGTTTCGGATGTGTTAACCGTCGCGCCTGTTGTTATGTGGCGGGCTAAATCGCCTCGATCACGCAAGATGCAACCGCAATCCCGACGTGCGGTATACGGGCGCAGATCGGAGAGGAGAAGGACAAAATACCACTGCTACCCCCATAGGTACCCCCATGGGTAAAAAGTCTCAGAGTTGATTAGTTACGATCCAATCCGCATGCACCTTATCTATAATCTTGCATTCGTTACAGCAGAACTACATGATCGCTTTCGTATCGGTTTCACGTCTTGACACTGCATACATGCCGCCATCATCCTTGTTCATGTTGAAGGGGACTCGAGATGCAAGGGGCGAGCCGGACCATGTGAGAATGTAGTTGTATCTTCCGCAGCTCTTGGTTCGTATCTCCAAGATGCCTGCCTGTAACTTCGCGGTTCGTACGCAATAGATAGAGAAGGAGCGACGCAGGCAAGGGCGGGAAGGGATAAGGGGCTGTCGGGTTGGGAGCTGCATTGATTATATGCGTCTAGTGTCAGGATATAAGCTATTACCTTCTTGAAGGCTAGGCCTAAGATTACGAGGGTCCGAGAAAGTCCCCTTGAATCAAGGTGAATCCCCGCCATTGCGATCCCATTTTCCGTTTCATCTCCCATCCTCAACACAAATTATTCTATGAACCTCGAGAGCGGCTCCATTGATTGTCAAGCCTTTTCACTCGCCGCACCTACAATCATCAGCCTATCATGGGATATTATGAACATGTCGAGTTCAAGACGCTGGATGGGCTCACCCTGCGAGGGAACCTGTATCCAGCCAAGGAGCGTGGGCCGGCAATTATTCTCAACCCCGGTGTAAGTACCCCGTTTTGCTCACTTGGCGTTGCCTTCTCGTCTCCCCAATATTGACAGAAGGGGGAAATAGTTTGCCTGCGTCAAGGAGATGTTCGTCCCCGACGTGGCGGAGGCACTCCAGGCAGCAAACATCACAGCACTGACCTACGACCCTCGGACATTGGGGATAAGCGATGGCGAGCCGCGACAGGACATTGACCCAGTCAAGGCGGCCGAGGACTACCACGACGCCCTCACCTTCCTCAAGGGTCACGCGCTTGTGGACCCGGGGCGGATCGGCTACTGGGGTTTCTCGTTTGCGGGAATGGTGTCACTGACAGCGGCGGCTCTTGACAAGCGCGCCAAGTTGGTCATCGCCGTCTGCCCGCTTACCGTGTTCGAGTTCCCGCGGGACAAGTGGCCGCGAGTGCTTGCCAAGGCGCTGCAAGACCGCGAGTCCCAGCTCAGGGGCAACCCCCCCTTCTACCTGCCGGTTCTGACCGAGAGGGGAGAGAACCCGGCAGGATTTGGCGTCGGTACGGCCAAAGAGGACTTCAACCTCATCCTAGGGGCCAAGACGCTGGCACCCACATACGAAAACCGCACCACCATCCAAACCTACTACCGCATTGCTGCATGGCAGCCACACGAGCTGGCGCCTTTCGTCAGCCCTACGCCGACGTTGCTGATCACGCCCCAGAACGACCAGATCTCTCTTGCTGACAATCAGCGCAAGTTGTTTGACCGCCTTGGCAGCGGCCCGAAGCGCCTCCACGTTGTGGAGAATAAGGGACACATGGATGTGCTGAGTGGCGATGACTTCCCCAAAGTCATGGGTATCATGATTGACTTTGTCCGCGAGCACTTGGGCTAGCACTGGCAGTAGTGGCGGTTAGATATGCAGAATAGACCTCGTGGCCTCTTGGTATTAAACTACGAATAAGCTTTTCCCTCCGATACGAAGATCTCCTTGTTGTTTGCCGAGGTATCTCTCTGTGGAACATCATCACAACGTGGCGCAGCAGCTGCCCTGCCCAGGCTTCTGCCTTCCCCCATACTTCAATTTGCCCGTACTGTGTGCGACGCGCTTCGAGACGTGTGGGATTGTGCATGATGCATGCACGGTAAACATTATTGTGCTTTGCTTACCGTGCATGCAGGTAAGCAACTGTAATCCGCGCCGGGGTGGTGAGTGAGGGGTAAAACCAGTCAGTGTAATCAACCAACTAGCGCCGCTGCCACTGGCCATCCAATGATCGTGCGACGGGACAAATCCGCAGTGCCTTTAGTACGTACCGCCTGCACCACAGCCGGCAGCAGGTGCAAGTTGAGCGGACAAGATGGCATCTCGGAACCTACAGCGCACTGCAGCCCTGCAAGAACAACAAGAGATAGGCGAGATATGGTAGGATTTTCGATAACGGGCGTTACAAAACCCAGTGCCAATCAGAGCCAAGACCGAGAGCGTTATCGGACAGAAACTCAATCAAAAAAATCGGAAAGCGAGTAGCAAAGCTGATGGTTGTAAGCGTCAGGGTCAAGATAATTAGATAGCAAATGTGCCGGTCGTGTGTCAAGCACTTGTAGTAGCCTATATCGCCATCGATTTCAGTCCAGAAATCAAACAAAGTTTGTGTATACTGCAGCTGTAAACCGTATCTGCTGGGACATCTCATCGGGGCATTGGAGCTTCTGCAGCCCAGACAGCATAATGACTAGACTACGGGTTCTCTGCTTGCATGGTATGGGAGCCAATTCTCGTATCTTCAAAGAGCAGTTCTGTAAGTTGACAATCATTCCAATCCCGAAGATCCTGGAGAACAATGTCTCACCAGAGCCAACAGCCCCAGTGAGGTCACTTCTCTCATCCGAATACATCTTCACCTTTCTCGATGGCTTGGAGACATGCACGCCACCAAGCGAGATCTCGGACTTTTATGCCGGCCCATACCTGTGCTGGTACAAGTCTCCTTGCGCCCACAAAGTCGCCCAAGCCCACAAGCGAATCCTCGCTTTTATGCGCAGCGAAGGTCCCTTCGATGTCATTTTAGGCTTCAGCCAGGGCGCATCCATCGCAGCATCACTGCTAGTCCATCATCAGCTCGACAACCCGCCAAGCACGCCGCCACTGTTCCGAGCCGCCATCTTCATCTGCTCTCCGCTCCCCTTCTCCCGATGCCTCTCTTATGGCTACAATACACGAGGGTATTTCGGTCTGAGAGCTACTATCAAGGGGGTCGAGAGCCGGCCCGCCAAGGTGCCCGACTATCTCATCCCGCAGGACAATGAGTACTTCGATTACTTCCTGAAGCCGGAGATTGGGCATTGGCCGGAGTCCGACTCTTCTACCGAGGAGGATGACGACGACTATGACAACCAGGACAGATTCTGCAGCACGGTGCACAAGGGGTGCCGCAAATTGGGTGTGACCCTCTACTACCAAATGTTTCACGCTAGCGTTGATGACGTCCAGATCCCCATCCCAACGGCGCACATCTACGGCCGGTCAGATCCATGGCGGCCGCATAGCGTTGACCTGATTGGGCTCTGTGACATTGGAAAGGTACGGACCTATCAGCACGATGGAGGGCATGAGATCCCACGTGATGAGAGTGAGGAGATTTGCGATACTATCGAGTCAACACTGAGCACTCTTTGAGATATTTGCCTGTAATGAGATAGTGGATACCTGTAATTAGACAGTCAATACACCCTAGGAAGCCGGAAGACTGCCTTTTTGAAAATGTGACAAAATGTCCAGATCATCAAAAATAACACCTTGTGAAATACAAAAACGAAACTAATGTCTCGTTAGGTAAACTGAATCACGATATATGTAAAGATGCTAAAAAATAGCTATTTGTCCATATTACATGCCCGAAACTTGGGAATAATTTGACACCCTTTCATGGGCCCGTGTTTCTCCTCAACTAATTGGATAGGAAAACCATCGGGGAAAGAAGAATGATATATGAGAGGAAAAATATAGAAATCTAACCTATTCAGCTTGAGTACTCAGAATGTGCCAATTAAATTGACATAAGAAAATATTTTGCCTGACATTTAATAAGGGACATGGCCATATTTATGTGTAACCTCTAATTGTTCACATCAACAAAAGTAATACGTTGGCAACCGGGTCTATTATTTACTCGTGCCAACTTGGCTCAACCCGTCTTGGTTTTGGTTCCTCTACTAGAAACGATACTTGGTAATCACCCTTCCCTCACCGAAATTCTGTCTTATCATATGAGTCATCAAACGTCCTCTCCCCTCAGGATCACTTTCCATTTCCTTCCACCCAGATCGCCGTCCCCTTCAATGCGGGCCAAAAGTTGCAAGGTCAACTATTTCACAAGTGCCCGTACGCCCTTGCTGCCCCACTTTGGATGTGGCGAGACCATGTCGACGGCAAAGTCAACATCCGAACGGTCCGTCTCAAAAAGGAGAAACTCGTGGCGGCGGAATATGGTAGCGAGACCAATGAACAATTCCGCGTAAGCCTAGAACAAAGGTTCATGGTTAGCATCGGTGGTGGTCGGAAGGAAGAGAGGAACGGAATAGAAACTAACCATGTTCAAGCCGGTGCACATGCGGGTACCCTTGCCAAAGGCTGTCATGTATGTGGAAAGTGGCTTGATACCGTCCGGGCCAGTTGGGTTGCCCAGCCAGCGTTCTGGCTTGAAGGTGTTGGGCTCGGGGAAGATGTCCGGGTTGGTGTGCATGTGGTACTGGTCCATGCCGACTGGGACTCCTGGGGGGATCTCATAGTCGCCATACTTCCAGGCGGCAAAGCGATTGATGCGAGGTAGTCGCTGGACGACACCAAATGAAGTGCGCAGAGCCTCGGAAACAACGGCACTGAGGTATGGTAGCTTCTCCAGCTCGCTCCACGGAATGATGTTGTCTGGGTCCGGGATAGCCGCGGTAAGCTCGTCCTTGAGCTTCTTTTGGATGTCAGGGTTGGCAATGATGTGGAACGACCCCACCGTGAAAGCCCACTTGGTTGTATGGTCACCGGCACCCACAAGACTCATGGCCTCATTCTGCAGCCGGTTGAGTGATAGCTCCTCAGCCGGAAGCGAAGATGACAGGATCTCGTGGAAAACAGTGGGATGGGATGCCGTCTTGGCCTCGGTGTTGCGCCCAGCCAAGATATCGGCAATTTGCCGTTCCATTTCCTAATTGACCAGGGAGACATGTAAGCGGCAGGTCGCTTTCGCTTTACTATTCGCAAACATGGGGAAAGGAGGCCTACCTCGCGGAACTCAATCACAGACCGGAAAGGCGGCGCAGCGATTTTCACAAACCAATTCGGGAGTGCGTTCATGACGGTTAGCAACCAGCCGAAATGGGTCATGTAATGCGTTGTATAGACCATGTCGCTGAGCGAGTTGCTGAACTCGGACTTGAGGCCAGCAGATTCGACAAAGTGCTTTGGACGAGCAAACACGAGCTCGGTGATGACGTCCGAAGTCATGCATCCCCACATCTCCATGAGGTCAATGACCCTGGCCGTGCCTGACCACTCGGTCGCCAAACGGTACGAGATACGGTCAACGACATTCTGAATGAGCCTGTTCTGGTCGCGCACTTTGTTCTTGGAAAAAAAGGGGGCGATGGCGGCTCTCCGTATGCGGTGCGAATCGGCATCAGCTGTGCTGAAGGTTGCATGTGGCATGTTGAAGCGATACTGGAAAAATACCGGCTTGTCGTATGCCTTGCCGTTTGCGTATATGACATCGTAGTAATCGGGGTCATCGATGTGCAACTCATTCGGGTTGATGCGGACGATGGGGCCTGGAGAGCAAGCAAGCGCCCTCATCAGCGCCGGGCCACAGAAAAAATACAAATGGTTTGAAAGAAAAAAAAAGACACTAACCGTATTTTTCGTGCATCCGCTTGATCTCGAACGTGAACTGGCCGCCACCGCCCTGCACAATCTCGTAGTAGACTTCGTACCATTGTGTCAAGGCAGCGAGCTTCGGGCCGGGGAATTTGGCCAGTGGGTGAAGGTAGAGTCGGTAGACAGCGAGGAAAATGCCGTATCCCACCCAGAGAATTGAGCCCGCTACAGCAGCGGTGATCCAAAGATGTTCCTGGTCAGGCGATAGGCCGCTCAGTGTATCACCAAGAAGGCCCATGGCTGATATGAGAGTCGGATGTGGGTGATACTACTCTGGTGTAATGCGGCGGGTGTTTGTGTCTCTGCGACTGTCTCGGCAACCTTGGACTGTATACACCGTGGCCGTGTTGAGATATAGGACATCTATACCGGCAGGTTCCGGCATTGCATCTAATGAGACGCTGTCTCGTTTGGTACAGCCCATCGTTTCCGTCTTTGATAACGAAACGTTGTTTGCTTTCTGCGATCATGGCGTGATCTGAAGTCAACAACGACTTGAAACACACCAAGTTGCAAGCTTTAGACTTGCAGTGTAAGCATCAGCCAATGATATCTCTCGGTTGTATTGCATAGTGGTTGATTTGAAAGAGATTCGGATAAGGCCTGGTGAAGTGGACCTTGACCTTGCGTCCACGCACACGGAAGCTGTCGAAACCGCAGGGTCAGCATTACCGTGTGCAGGCCATGACTGGCTGCACTATAAATTGACCACGGTACAACCCCGCCTCGACCTCTACTGAATCCCATCCCCCCTCCCCCACATACATGTCTAGTGTAGGTACCCAGCTCCCCCGCACTGAATCCGAGCTTCCCTCCCTTGCAGCGCCCAGAGCCACCAAGGAGGCTTATCACCGGGTATTGAGGGGGGTTCTCATGCACGATTACACGGGAGAGATGCTGCAGCAAGGCTCGCCGGGCAAATCCTTTAGCTGACGTAGCGTTTGCTTGGAGTTGCCATCTATCACTGAGGTACAACGGCATCGGAAACCGAGTCCCATGTTTTGAGTCAATGGACGTAGACACCACGGTACACATGTACATAAGCAATGCAGATGGATCTGATGCAATTCATTGCCAGATGCCATGCTGACGGACTGAATTGCCTCCGGTGCCCGTGGGGGCACAATGGCGACCTGACCCTAACGCTTGCTCATCAGCGGTTGATTTCCAAATGACCAAAGCTTCAGACTGCAGGTCACAGAAGTCCATCTTTGTTTTGTCCACAAAAGGAATCGACCTATTTCAACGCAATTGATCACGCCGATATAGCTTGACAAATCCTCTCGGTTCATAGGAGATTACCACGTGGACAGCCACCTCCCTTACCTCCCTCAAATTCCCCGACACCCTCTGATGCCCTGATCTTCCGGTTTCTACTCTCTTCTTTCATCTTTGATTCGTTCCTACGCTACGCCACTCATCTTTGCATCTCATCTCTGCTTCTGTTGGGCAAGTGTCGAGTCTTTGTTCGGCATCTACACACTTCCCCTATACCCAATTCCGCAGCATTCACCATGACTACCACAAACGTCTTCATCACTGGCGTCTCGCGAGGAATCGGCAAGGCCTTGGCCGAGGCTTATCTCGCCCGCCCGAATCACATTGTGATTGGGAGCGTCCGTGATCTGTCATCACCCGTCGCTACCGAGCTGCAGACGGAGGCGACCAAGGGAGAAGGGTCACGCCTGATTCTGGTCAAGATCGAGGCCACCTCCGAGACGGACTATGCTGCCGCAGTCAAGCACATCGAGGCTGTAGAGGGCATCGACAGGCTTGACATTGTTGTGGCCAGTGCCGGCGTCACGGGTGAACTGACCGCTGTGGCCGGAATTGACGCTGCCGACTTCAAGCACGTCCTCGATGTCAACACGGTTGGCCCGATCCGCCTGTTCCAGGCAACGCTACCGCTGCTGTCCAAGTCGGCCAACGCCAAGTGGGTATCGCTTAGCACCATCTCATCTTCCATCGGCGGCCTTGAGCAGACTGCCGCCTTCCCGACCGTGTCTTACGGCTCGTCCAAGGCCGCCTTCAACTTTATCACACGCGCCATCCACCTTCAGCACAAGGACATTATTGCTGTTGCCGTCCACCCCGGCTGGGTCAAGACGGATATGGGCAACTTTAGTGCAAAGTTTTTCGGTCTGAACGAAGCATTCCACGAGATTGGAGAGAGTGTTGAGGCCACCCTTAAGATTGTTCGCCCCCCCCTTCTCATATCTCGACACCATTGCCTTGCTAACCGTATGCTCGTGGACAAATAGGTTGACGCCGCGACCAAGGAGGAGACTTCGGGCAAGTTTCTTGGATTTGACGGGGCCATCGTCCCTTGGTAGTTGTGGGGGGCCAACGGATAACAGGCAGACACGGGCTGATACATGTACCTATCTGAAAAGAATAAATAACAGAGGCATATTCACTGTAACTTTCGCCGTGTTGCTCCTCTGATGAAGAACTGCCTGCCATGGTGAGATGGGTGTGCTACAGGGAATTTCCTCTTAACTATGACCTACATGTGATGCACATAACCGGCATACGGTATAAGAGTGGGTTAGCCTGCGGAAAGGGATTTCCTTTTGCTAAAAAGTGTCACTTGTGAATATGTTAAGTGACATATGCAAAAAATAAGTACCAATGTACCCAGACTAAGAAATGCAAAAGCTCAAATTTTCACACTCTATCATGTTTCTTTTTGTTTGATATTACTATACATTGAGATGGAAGATTTGTGTTTCTTAATTATTCTTCCCCCTTGGAACATAATGAGATGTTGACACAACAGGTAATTAATACAACAGGTAATTAAACAATGGTGAGAATAGTAACAAAGAAAATTCGGACTCAAAAGAACGAAAACGCAAGCCACGCGCACTCGGCCTACTTCAAGGTGCGCGGCACACCCTTCCACTACCATCAATAACCCAATCGTCACTTCCCACAGCCGTGGTGGCATACAGCAAGCCTTTGGGGTCGTACTTTTTCTTGATTTGCTTCAGCCGGTTGTAGCTGGAGCCGTAGAACTGGGTCTGCCAGTTTGCCTGTTGGAAGTTGGCCTCGTTGAGATAGGTGCCACTGCCCGGTGTGGCAGCCTCGAGGGCTGGCGTGATGACATTAGTCAGCTCATTGAGACGTGTCAACATGTCGGCGCGGGGGATGGTGTAGTCCCAGGGTCCGACAACGATGCAATGCGAGACCGAGTCGCGCCAGGCCGGGTTGACGGCGTTGGCTGGGCGGTTATGCCCCGGCTGAGGTGTCGCACGCGTGTTGATGGCGTTGCAACCAAGGTAAAAATTGCCGCTGTGGGTAACTGTGCGGAGAGCACTCGTGACGGCTGCGTTCTTTGTGGGATTCGTGACGGCCCCCCGCGGGAGGAGACGGCTGCCGGTGAGCTGCGAGACGGGGAATGGCCCGTACGGCAAGGGACCAAAGTCGTGCTCAAAGTGGTCCAAGAAGGTGGCCGAGACGCGTGGGGCAAAGGTGTACGCAATACCGCGCGTAGTCAGGTCGGCGAGGAAGGGAGCGAGAAGCGCGGTGACCCCCGTGGCGTTACGCCCCGGAGCGGTGATGCTGTACAGAATGAAGGAGCCGTTCAGGAGCATATATGTGACGGTATTGCCGCTGTCGATGATGGCTGGTAGCCCCGCGTGCCACGAGCTGACGGCGCCCCAGAAGGCATCATTGCCAACAACCGAGTCGTTGAACGAGAGACCTGCCCCGCCCACAATGCCGTCGGCGTGGAGGCGCGTCGTCAAGCTAAGCACGATGCCATAAGTGCCGCCGCCGCCACCGCTCAGAGCCCAGTACAGGTCGGAATTCTTGGTCGGCGTAGCAACGACACGGTTTCCCCCCGGCGTGACCACCTCCCTAAAAGAAATCCTGTGAGCTTCTTCTCCTACCCAGATGGGGAATGCACATACCATTCAAGTACATTGTCGGCAGCCAGCCCATACAGACTGCTGAGCAGAGAGTGGCCGCCACCTTGGGTGTAACCACCCGCAATACCGACCGTGGGGCAAGTGCCGCCAACCACACGGTAACCCGCCTGCCAGGCGGCCACATATGCCTCGCCCGCCAATACGCCAGCGCCGAGCTTGATGGCTGGTCCGTTGTAGAAGGAACTGTGGTATGTAGGGTTGATGTTGATGGTCTTGAGGTTGTGGGTCCAGAATGAAAGGCCACCCTTGCCAGTGGATTTCCCGAGGTAACTAAGAGATATGGTTAGCTGTGATTCGAGTCTTTAGTCTTTTGATTGGTTGTTCAATTGGCTCACTCATGACCAGTGTTTTTGATAACCAAGCGGACATTCTTCTGCGCCGCAAACTTCAGGCCGGCAACGATGTCGCTCACGCCCGTGACGTTGATGGCATAGCTGACATAGTTGCCCAGCACACACGGCTGAGTAGACGGTGTGAAGGGGTCGCAGGACTGGTTCTGAAAGTAGGGTGTGTTGAACTCGACGGGATTGAAAAGACTGCTCCCATGTCAATCTCGGGCAATTCATCTCTGAGGGATGGAGAAAGTGGACTTACTGCGTCTCGGGACGGTCCCAATTGGTCTGGAGATTGACACAAGCCGCCGCGTCGTAAACGTGGAACGGTTCGACGTGACACACGTCGGCGGCGGGCCTGGAAGCGATGAGGCGGCCTCCGACGGTCTGGTTCAGTGTTGCCCACTCGGAAGCGCCTGGCCAGCGTGAGTCGCCAGGTATGCTCTTGCACGCTGGACCGTTACCACCGTTGCCTCCTCTCGGCTCGAGGGCTGGGCCTGGCGAAACAGCGACCCCCGCTGCGGACGAGAGAAGCGACAGGAATACAGCACCCGATAGGAACCGGCCCAGTGGGATGGGTGGAGCCATTTCTTGCATGTGACGGCAGCTGTACAATTTCGTGCAGAAAGTTGACAGCGTCGCCGATGTCGCTCGTGATCCCGGATCTCCAACCGCGGTCCGTTCCACCAACAAGAGGATCAGCGTGCTATGGAACACAAGACAACCCCAGAACTGCCTCCCCACCGGCAGCCGCGTCTTTTAAGGCTCACCATGCTCGTACCTGGGGATATTGCACTAGCTACTAAAGAATTGCTGCAACAGGTGGCTTTCAATAGATAGGTAAGACGGCGTGTCGCCACCTAGCCAGGAAAGGATCTTAGCTAGGGGGCGGAAAGGAGGAAAGCAAGCAAAAAAAAACGAGCACGGTTAGCAGAAAGCACTGCCACGGCTAACCGAGAGTGAAGTCCGCAGCTCGCTGCATGCCAGCGCCGTGATTCATCCATCTTGGCTAACGAGCTGAACGAATAGTTGCAGGGGTTTGGTAAGCAGTGGCCTAGCCCCATCTCGCCGTACGAGGTAGACATGGCGTCATGAGCCGAGGCTTCTGGCCCTTACCAGATGGGAGGGTCCAACGCGGGCGGAGGAGGGGTGGGGGTAATTGGCCTGGGATGCAGGTGTAATAAGCGTGACGGCTGCATTTGGGCCGCTGCAACCTTCTTATTTTTCTGCCTTTCCTTTCAGCCCACCCATCGCCGATGGGACGTTCGTCCGGCCCGAGCAAGGGTCCGAGTGATCGGATTCTGTCAGCGTTGCATGGTCCCATCCCAAGGAGCGCGTCGTGGGATTTGTGATTGCCACGTCCGGGGTCCGGGGCCGCGGGATTCTTTATCCTTTAGGAGAGATGGCCGGGAGGAGCCGGCTCTGCTCCTCGGGCGAAACACGCGCGGGCAAGAAGAGCCGAGTTGTGATACTGGTTGTGTTTGCAGTAGGAGGGAGTGGCAGAATGGGTTACGTGTAGACAGCAATCTCGGGAGCAGTCTGATGCCGCGGCCGTAATTTCATCAAGTACGTGTTGGGACCGTAGCCGAGAACGGGACCGTAGACAAGAACAGGAACGTAGACAAGAACAGGAAAACAGATCACGGCGAGATTTCAAGAAAGGGCTTCGGCGCTGTTTTGTGTCTCTGTGTTATATTACAAGACTCTTGTCTGTGTGGTTCACGGCGACCGCTGACGTCTACCAAATGCCAGACGTCCAACACAAACCATGAGAAACAAAGCGCCACTTCCAAAACAAGAAGAGAAAAAAAAAACATATACCCAAACATGCATTTCGAGCTCCTCACGAGCATGGCATCTCGAAATCGATCCCGAGACGCCGAAATGTCTAGCGCGCTTTGCTTCGTGTGTACTCCGTAAAAAAAAAAAAAAAAAAAGATGACCCCCCGGTGTTGACGCCGCCGCAAATACTTTTTCACGGTGAACTAGTGCTCTCCCTGCTGCTGGCGGACTTGATCATGGGATCCGCCCCGTGGAGAAGAAAGAGCCGCACACCCGACTCGCAGCTGTTGTTGACGGCCATGGACAGGGCGGTCCGGCCCTCGTTGTCGGTGGCGTTGATGTCGACTCCGCTGCCCAGCAAAATCATAATGACATCTTCCTGCTGGTACTCGATAGCGAGATGCAGTGCCGTCATGCCGCTGCTGTTCCGCTCGTTGATGTCGGCATTGTGGGCGAGGAGCATTTGCACAATCTCGCAGTTCCCCTTCTTGGCTGCCGTGTGCAGAAGCGGCTCCCACGGCTCGTCCTTGCGGCCCCACGTAGGCCTTGGGTTTTTCGGGCCCGCCTTCCACTCGGCCGCCATCTCGTTGCGGACTTGGGCTCGGAGCTGCTCCGAGAGCTGGATGGTGGGGGCGATGGAATTGGCGGCTCCGTTTGTCAAGCGTGCCGCGTCGCTCGCTGCGCCGGCACAGGCAACCCGGAGCAGGGCGTTCCCGTCCAGCGGCGTATTCTCTTGCTGGTCCGCTGTCTTGGTGGGGTCGCTGGTGTCATTTGGCTGCGAGTGTCCCGGCGATGCCGAAGATGTGGTGCTGCTCGGCGGCGATAGGGGGATGGCGGGAGCGGTAGGGGCAGCGATCTCGGCCGTTGCCGCCACCTGGTTGAGAAAAAAGACATCGCTAAACAGCTGGCTGTCCCACATGGACACATCCTGCTCGGTGGGCTGGGCCGAGCCGCGGTTGGCGAGGACGAGGGCGGTCGGGGCTTCGGAGCCGGGGCGACCGCCCAAGGGGGTTGTCGGGTGGAAATGCGGTGTGAAATTCAGGAGGTCGTGCCATTGACCATCAATCTGGTGATTGGCAACGCGTGCCTCCATCGCCTTCTTCTCTGCAGCCGCGTCTGTTTAGCTTCATCCACTGGCCAAAAAAAAAAAAGGCTTTTCAAGCGGTGGGTTGGGGTAGGTAATTAGAACTATAGGCGGGACAGCACATCACGTACGGCGGAACCGTCGCTGCGCGATGCGGTTCTGGAGTTTCCGTCGGTCGTTCCCGAGCTGGGACGTCTGTGGCAATCGGGGAGCGGTTTCAGCCATGGTGTCGATCGAGCACGAGGGGAGTTGTCTGTGTTGCTGGGCGCTGTTGAAGGCCTATCGTTGGGCGTGGGCGGAGGAGGAGAAAAGCTTGGACAAGTTCCATCATGGCCTTCTGCCACAGAATCCCGTCTGCGTGGAAGCAAATGGCAGTGGCGTCCCCCCCCCCCCCGCGGGGTCCTTCGTTTTCCTTATTATAATATACGTACTCGATTGCAGGGCTCACCGACCGCATGCCGCCGCTGGGTCCATTGGTTGGAGGGGGGGCCCCGGATTCGATCGTCTCATGCGCCGTCCGGATCGCGCTATCACATTGTCGAATCTGCCTGCAATGGCGCAATCGCGATAAGCCCCGTTTCGGCCGGGATTGGTGCCAAGCCCTCGCTTTTCTCCCGACCCTGATTGGTGTGAAGGCATCATGAATTGATTCTTGGGTTACAGCGGCAGACCATCTGGTTGAGCCCTGCCATTGCTATCCTGCAAACTCCAGCTCACGGATCTGTCGGCCGCATATTGGCTGTCCGTCACCGCAGAGCACTGGATTAGGTTCAGCATGACAAGGCAACCACGGGATCCAACTTCCCAGCTGGGCAGGGAGGTAGGTGGTGGGAGTTTTACTGACAAGAAAAAAAAAAAAAAGGTGTGAAAAGATCTGAGCATTCAATTGAGTTGATCCACTGAGGAGTAAGTAAGTAAGTGCACCTGTTTTCTGCCCGGTCCTTACTCTGGCCCCCAAGCGCTGGGGTTGTCAAATACACTCTTTGCATCCTGTCGCAATTGCCAGTACTTTGCCACCCACTCGTCCGAGTGGCCTTTGACCTCCAGGCTACTGCCCCTTGCTCGCGCCTCTTGGTTCACCCACCCGACCAGCCCTGCCACGTACTCGAGTTCTCCGGCCTTATGCAGGTAGCAATGAAAGTCCCGCCCTAGCCCCTTCTGCTGCACCTTCCTTTGATACTCGTCCCGCATCTCCGCCAACGTCGGCAAACTCGCCTGGCCGCTAAAGACGCGCGCGATAACCTGACTCTGGAAATCGACAGTGGGAAAAGCCGACAGGTGGAACGGCACGCCTAGGAACGCCAGTGAGGGGTCGGGCATGTAGAAGATGTCTTTGTGGAGATTGTGCGTCATGGCGCCATCGGCCGTGACGAGCAGTTCTTCGCCCGCGCTCCGCAGCGGTGCAGTATCCGAGTGCAGGTGGCCTAGGAACGGGTATGACGTGAGGTATCCCGTCGCAAGTACGATATTGTCGATGCCGCTGAGAACAGAGCCATCCAAGAGCTGTACATGGCCTGGAATGTGATCGTCTGGGCCTGCGGTGCCGCCCGCAGCGATGGGACCGAACGCTTCGACGCTAGCTACCCTCTCTGCGCTCTCGGGCAGCAGTGACGCAGAGAGGTCAAACTTTCCGCCCCTCACGCTCTGGTATATCTTGTTAGCGACACCATCCAACTCGCGCGCAATGTCTCCAGAGGATACCCCTCCTCCAACCAGCAGCACGTTGCGCCCTCTGAAGGACTCTGGGGTCCGGTATTGCTTGGAGTGTATAATCCTGTCCGGGAAGTCGGCCTTCCAGTCCTTGAGCCGGGGCATGTCAGGGATGCGCGGCGTGTGGTAGTGGCCAGAAGCGACCACGACTGCATCAAAAACCCAGCCGCGTTCTGTCCATCGATTGGTGCCCTCCGCTCCGTCTAGTGTCAATGTGCGTATTGTCCAGCTGACCGGCCCCTTTTTGACCTCCTCCACACGAGTGCGGTACACGGTAACTGCATCGACGCCAGAGTCCCGCGCAATCCCCCGGATGTATTCCAAGATGGTTGTCCACCGGCCCAAGTCGGGCTCGTTGGATGGATAGGACGCTAGACTGGTGCTCATCAGGGGAAGCGGGATATTGTTCCTGAGGCCGGCATAACAGGCGCTTGGTGGCGCGTGAGCCAATTCCTCATTACTGATCGACACAGCATCATCATCCTTTGTCGTCTGGCTTCGGCGTCGGTGGTAACCAGTGTCTGGCGGTGGCGTGCGATATGCGTACTGGCCCGGAAGGCTCGTTTCGTAGTCGCCCTCGGAGGGCTTTTCGTTCGGGTAGGAGGTGTCCAGTGATGGATTCGGGTCGTAGTTCCAAACACCCCCAGAGGCTGCCGATCTTTCAAAGACAGTCACCGACAAGCCGGCGCGGAGCAAGTGAGCTGCGGCACTGATTCCGCTGATCCCTGCTCCTATCACGGCGACGGTCTGGACCGTGGAGAGCACACTTGCTGCTTCCTTTGAAGTTGTCATGTCAAAAATGTAAATAGTTGAGGATTGGGGGAAACCGACTCTCAAAGAGAATAATACTTCGAAGTGAAAAATACCCTTATGTAGAAGGTAGTACAAACCCATGCGAGATCTTTACCCGGCAAAGATGGTCTATTTTGCTCAAGCCAACAACAAGGACTTCGGCGATCCATACACCGCCGCAGGGACTCAACCGGACTGATACACAATTCAGTGGCCCCTAGCCCATATCGATACATGCCAGTTTGAGCTGATAGGAACTGGCCAATCCGAGAGGCCCAGCTGAGACGCTGCTTTCTTTACTGTGTGTGGGTGTCCGCCCAACTTGAGGCACATGCAATGCTGACACGCCAAGCATCCGTCAGTATCTAGACTATTGGTTCACGAATGCTTACTTCTGCCTGCAGCATTCCGGCCCCTGTTCCCCGCTCCCGCAATGCCAAATCTAGGGAAGCTGAGTGAGTGCCGTTCGGCTGCCAAAGATTAAATTAGCGTTTCAATCGGGAAATCTAAAATATAATTTTCATTTGATACTCGTCCGCCTACTTCAAGGGGCTTACACTGGGTAAAGGTGAATCGTAGAATCAATGCACACAGGTATGGTACTTCAGGTACGTCATGACACTAGCATGGTGTTTTGAAGTGTGTTGCCTGCAACTCAATACTCGACTTTAGAGAATAGGATCATTATGAGCGCAACTTATGAGCGCGCAACGAGGCACTACCATCGTAACTTATTTTGTGCAAACACCACTGACCATAACCTAGATGTAGGGGGCTCATGAGAGAGTGGAGGAGAAATGTTGGAAAGCAGTGTGTGTTTGGGTTTCTTTGCTGTTTGATACCCGAGTCACTAGGCAAATACAAAGAGTCTCTCAACACTTATCAGATCCCCCACTTATCCATGCCCTTATCCAAACCCTCTTCCAAGTAGGCCACTAACCTTGGATCCATCAACAATACCAAAGAATAGACATGCCAATAGCTCCACGGCCCCAGCTCCAACATCGCGCCAGCCCGCCTCAAACCCTGCTCGCCCTGGGGGCCAACGACTTTTGCGCAATCTCACGCTTCTGCAGATGCCTAATGACAAAGACAATGACAATGACAAAGACCCAGAGAACGGTCATGGTCACGAAGCCCTTGAAGTAGCGGGGCGCTTCCGTGACGCGCCAGACGAGGAGGGGCAGCCAGGCCTGGACGACCGAGGCCATCTGATTCATGGCAGCTGTGACCAGGGCGCGCTCCTCGCTGTCGGCACTGGTGATCTCGTGTGCCCATGCGTACGACATGCCGCCGGTGCCGCCAGCCATGCCCATGGATAGGAAACAAAACCATTTCCAGCCCGAAGGCAGGTCCCACGCAGCAAGACTTGCTTGCCCGATGATCTGCACAGTCGAGGCAAACACGATGGGTGGCCACCGAGCACCCTTGCAAACGGTGTCGGACACCCAAGCATAAGATAGCGTGCAAATCACACCAATGACGCTGGCGAAGGTAGGGTACACATTGATGGCCCAAACGCTGTAGCCTTGCGACTTGAGCCATAGAGCTGGTTTCGTCCACTATTGTTAGCCAACCTGAATTGCCACAAGCCGGTTATTGTATTGCGGGATGGGGGCGGTGGAAAAGAGGAACATACGGAAAGTGGGCTGCGACATGCCACCTGTGGCGTTGTTGAAGACGATGTAAAGCAGCGAGAGCAGCCAGATGTGCCACGACGAGAGGATGCGCTTTATCTTGGCCAGGGTGTACGGCTCGCGGCTGGCGCGCCCCTCAAGCTCCATTCTCTTTTTGCCGATTCGCACTTCGTCCTCGGAAAAGTACCAGGCTTTTGTCGTCTCGGGCACGTCGGGAAGGAAGAAGAAGGAAGCGGCGGCTATAGGCAAGCTGATCACGCCGTCTATGATAAACAGCCATTGCCAGCCCCGAAAGCCGTGCACGCCTTCCAGATTGTACACGGCTGCCATCAGGTAGCCCGAGAACATGAAGCCGATATACCCTGACGCATGGAAGATGCAGGAACGCTTTGCCAGCTCGTCCTTGCGGTACCACGATCCGATGACATATTGAATGCCAGGGTAGCATGTGCTCTCGAATAGGCCGATGAAGAACCGCAGCACATAAAACTGCGTAGGCGTGTTTGCTTTGCAGAGTAAAAACGTGAGGACCGACCAAGCCACCTAAACAAACACGGAAAGTGTTAGCCACCGCCCGCAACATGGCCCGAATGGTAACAAGAAACAACGATAAATGTAAGGGGAGTTAATCACCTCGCAAGCTGGCAGCCAGTAAGACGGACGAATCCGAGTGAGAATGAGGTTGCTAATGACACAGAAGGTGTGAGTCAACATATTCCATCTCTTTTGGTATTCGCCCAGCACGAGTCAGCACATACCTGGGAATCTCGCCAAGGATATACCCAACCGTCCAAGCAGTCTGCATGTAATTGAGCTCCAGGCCGTAAAACCCGAGATCTTCGCGCATGCCCGAGACGAATGCATTGTTAATGTTGACTTGATCAAGGTACTTGAGGAAAAATGCCAATGTGCCGACTGTAAGAATGGCGGCGTCGAGCTTCAGTAGGAATCGCCTTTCCTCGGGCGACTTGTCTAGGCTATCCCAGAAGTAGGAACGCCAGGTCGTGTGCGGCTTTTCCTTGACCAAATCGGCAACGTCATTCTCTGCTGGATTCAGAGTGCGGTCGGTATTCTTGTGCAGATCTTTACTGCCACTATCGGAGGACCTGGGCGACTGCACAGCGTCAACCGCTTCCTTTTCTCCGACAGTCACAGCGGCCTTTCCGGGAGGGAGAGATTCTATCAACCCCATGGTTCTGGCGGGAGAGGATTGACCCTCCTTGAGTGTTGAAATGGGGTCAAGGTGTTGGCTTTGAAAGGGTTAACCAACAACCATGGAACAGCGGAAACTTGCAGAAAGAAATGCAGATGACCGGCAAAAGTTGTTGGTGATGAATGTCTCTCGAATTCGCATTGTAACCCTGATGTAGTAGTTATACTGGAATCCTCCGACAAAATGCCATGTCGGCTGTTGATGCCAGGGCTGCACGGTAATGGAGCGTGCAACTGCCAGGAGCTGTCAGCAATGCATGCTTGCGCTGGACGACACCATAAGGTGGCTGGCGTGCACCCTGTCCCGGCGCACTGGGTCACCAGCTCTCAAGCTTATGTGGGAGTCGCAATCATGCTAACCACAAGATGCCGAGCTAGTGGGCTTATCGCACGGCACTGCTCAAACGTTTGGGCCCAGGTACGCCTTCATGTTATCGAATCAGGTGCAGTGCCATGACATTGATTATGCCGTGTAAGCAAAATTGATGTGGCGGGATGGGGGAGAGATGGCCGCCATCATTTGGTGGCGCTATGAGCATAAAAAGCCCAGCAATTGCGTGCCCTGTCTCGCTCCCCAGGTCTCGGAACTGGTTGAAATCTCAGCCCTGACAAGTCTGCGTTCCTGAGACATTGCACTGTGCAAACGTACGGAATTATCTAAGCACAAGAGATCAATCGATGCTTTGTTTCAGATTGTCGCTGCTAATGATCATGCTCCCAGAATTGAACTGCATTGAAGCGTGTGAATTTCGACAGGTTCATAGTCCAGCTACACGTTCAGGACGGAAAGACTTGCCCCCACTCAATAAGATACATGAATGAACGACAGAGAGTTAAGCTACCTTAGTCAACACTAAGAACCGAATTGCCTTCCCTGTAAACCCGGAATCTCCTCTTGTTAGGATGGTAACCCAATACGAGCTCTGTCATCTCCATGTCCTCCATGGTAAAATCTCGCGAGACGCGGAGGCTTAGATCGTCAAATCGCCGAAACAGGGCGGCGAGTGTGCAGTACAGCTCACACATTGCAAGACTCTGACCCACACAACCCCTACTGCCCTTACTGAAAGCTACAAGATAGCGCTCCCTTTCACGCACTTCTTCCACCAATGATCCATCCTCGGACTTAGCTATCCAGCGGGAAGGATCGAATAGACGTGGAGATGTAAATACTCTGGTATCATGATGCCTTGACACATGCGTTGGATGATGGTTAGCTACATTTGCATCATTCACAGCAAGCGTTTCGCGTCGGGAACTAGCTACTTGAAGAACATTGAAAAAGGGAGAGACAGAGGAGATTGGCAAGCTTACATATCCCAAGCGCTCATGTTCACAACGGTTCCCTGCGGCAGATAGATGTCGTTGAAAGTGACACCGCCGGCGGGGACTATGCGTGGCAGTCTCCCAGGTACCCCGGGGTTCAGTCTATACTCATTGGGATGCCAGTTAGCAAGCGGATATCGCCTTATTAGGGGGTGGAAGAATCGAAGCAACAGTGTGGATGTTGGCGTGTGTGTGTGTTTGTTAGGAATATGGGAAAACGAGAAAAAGGGTAGACAAGCAAACCTCAATGCCTCCTTGATAACCCCTGTCAAAACCGGCAGCTTCTCCAGCGCAGCTAGTCTCATATTGCTAGGATCGGGAAACGCATCCCTCAGTTCACTGGCTAGAGCAGCGTAGACCTGGGGGTTGTTGATGACTTCAAACACAGCCCGTTCCTTTGTCGCACCTGTCGTCTCGGTACCAGCGCCAGTTACATTCACTGCATCGGCAAAAACAGCCGCATCCGAGAGTATGATTCGGTCTTTCGAAGATTGAGTCTCGAATGCGGAGGATGGTGGGTCAATCAAGTCGTGGATGATTGTCCGTCGAGGTGGGTATATGTTGTGAGCGAGTTCGCGGCGGACCTCCTTCACTGCTACACGTACCGCCTAAACAAAACAAGTTAGACAATGGCGCAGGTTGAAGACGGTGGGAAGCTCCCACTTTTAGGCTATTGTTCCATCGCTTATATGCTGGGAAGATGACGACCTTGATGGACTCTGGGATACAACGAAATAATGGAATGAGTGAAGGGAAGGTTTGAAGCCAGGGAAACATCGTTTGAACGGATCGGATAGCTTCTGGGTACCAGTTACCGTAATCAGGCGTGTCCAGCAAGTTCCAGCATCTTGCATAGGCATATTCGGTGATGACATCAATCGCGACAGCTAGCTAGGACACGGTAGTGGGCGCGTCCTCGGTTGCCTACGACAAGGGATTCGGCAACGAGGAGCTGACGATGCCCGCTGGGCGCCCAGCTCGCAGATAGGTAGACATGGCAGTGATTGGGGTAGCAGTGGCGGGGCAGATGGTAAGGGGGTTTAGCGCCGACCTTCAACGGCCTCGGCAGGCTCTGTAGAGGTCTCATCCTCGGTCGGATCGCGTCAATGTTAGTTTCGCGTCGGAGTCGGAGATCTGCTTCTATTCCTCGCCTCCTTCTTTGGGCGGCGGGAGACGAGATTTCGTCGGATCCGGCATATCCGCCGACGTCAAGTCACTTCAGTCCCCATCCCCACCGTCGCCGTCGGAAACTCGTCCTCCGTCTCGTTGCGGGCAAGATGGTACGTCCCGCTGCGACCAGAGCGGTTCTGGAACGGCTGGATGGGGCTTCGTCGTCGTAAGGCCGATGCCGGCCGGGGTCGGCAAACCATCTCGTCAGCCTGCGCAGACGGCTGGGGGACCTTGACGGCAGGTCGCGGCCTGGGTCCGGTAACGGCCTCACCCTCGGCTCAGGCTTTGCAACTAATGCGGACTTGGTCAGAAAATGTTGTGGGGGGTGACTAAAGAGGTAGTTCTACAGGACCACACCGAGCGGGCGAGCGAGACCGCCCTGGCCACTGCCGACCCCTCAAGCGATATGTATGTGGTGGACGGATTAGGCGAGCTTGTTGGACACCTCCGGCGCATCGACTGCAACACTGACCGGGTCAACGGCATGTTGAGACTTCTCATCAAACGCCCCATTCAGATTCGCCCTGGCAAGAAGTTCACCGCTGAGACTCTAGAGTCGATCTACGAGCCCGGCGGTGAATCTAAGTGGTTCAGCTGCTACGTCCAGGCCACCGGCGATATCCAGGCGAATCTGTGTGGCACATGTGAGAAGGGGCAAGATCCATTCTAAGACTACGTGTTTGGAAACGGCGAGTCACAATGCGGTAATTGCGAGTGGAGCAAGCATAATTGCAACTCCGCCACATGCCCCGAGTCACGATATGGTTCTGGTGCCGACTCGGGGGCCACGGCCATAGTGCCACCAAGCGAGAAAACCTCCCATCCTATCCTGGACGAGCGTCTATATCGTGGATTTAAGACCATCAACCACAAGACGGCGTCTGTTGGCGAAGGTAAAGATCAACCCGTAGCTAAAGACGGCCCCCCAAAAGCTTCAGCCCGCAAATCTCTCCTGAAGGCAGCTAAGAAACAACCTCTCGCCGATGCGGTTACGCCGGTTACCGGGACCCCGATGTCGCAAAGCCCACCGCTGGAGCTCGGCCAAAAAGATGGAGAGGGGGCGAGTCTACCCGATATCAACAGGGAAGCCCTGGCTCTCTACGACAACAGCGGCGGCTTCAGCAACATCGGCCGCCGTGTTAACGCAGACAGCTCCCAGAAGACCTCTCAGAAGCGGAAGGGTTCTCACATGAGGCCCTATTCGACGCCAAAGAGGATGCGGGCCTCGGCAAAGCCGACACCGCGGGCTACGGATTCGGTATCGGCATCGGTCTCTACTGGTCCGCCGAGTTGTAAGCCACGGGGGACCCATGCAATAGCAGCTGGACCTGTTCAGCTACAAAGTAGCGATGAAGCAGCGCAGTTTCTCACCAGCACGGCGTTGGCTAAGGACCTGGAGTATGATGGCTATATATCGTAGGATTCGCAGACTAACGACCCTGTCGTGCCAGAGGAGTGGTGTCTCCACCAGGTCAAACACCGCAGCCAGGCGACGAATATTTCGGTAAGACAGTACTGGCACTGGGTTTAAAAGGGAGGCAGCAACAAGAAGAGCATACTTAAGCACCAGGTGTTCAAGGGCATACATCGAGGGAAGGTTCAATGGGGCGTCTTCAAGTACCTAACCGACTTTTATCTACGTACCTCAGAGGTAGTCAACATCACATACGCGGACAACACCAAGAAGATCATCATCAAGACTAGGCCAATCCCTAGTGTCAAGTATCGCGGCGCCATCCTAGCATATTTTAAGCGGAGCCGGACGAAAACGAGGTTCTTAGCCTTTATTGGCGGTAAGGACATCGCCCTTGCAAAGACAACTCTGTAAGTTTTCTTTAGCTATCTTTGCCGATCCCTCCGTTGCTGTGGTAAGCTAACATGTGTAGACAGTGAGGCTGTCGATGCCGCATAGGAGTGTATACAACCAGAGGTACTCTCGGCTGATGATTCGGAGTAGACGTCCGGGCTAGCCTCGCATCCGGACTGAAGCCCGTCGGCGTGGCCTAAGTCCCTTCTGCCTAACTCTTTATCAAATGGGTAGGGTTTCCGGTTCCCCTTTCCTTTTTTCTTTGTGGTTATTTGGTTCTGCTGTTTTGGCCTCACCCATCTCGAGTCTTTGCCCGGGATTTTATCCATTTCGCTTTGTTTTAGAGAAAGGATGCCACGGCGCGCTATCTAGGTACCTTGTTGCTGTTGATGAAGGCGGGTGTATAGATATTTGTCATCAACATTTGTTCTATGTATGTCAGAGCAATGAGATAGTATATTTCAGGTTACCCTTCGTGTTATTTTAGTACGTACAAAGGGACCTGCATCTAGTGCTGCTTCAGACACTTAGTTTGCGGCCAAGCATGAAGCACTGTGCCGTTTATCGTGCAGACTGACCCCCGCCTTGGCCAGAGTTGGGGGCTTTCCGCCCGTCAACAAGCCACACCTTCCGCAGGTTCAAATTCGTCTCTCTTCCCCTTAAATTCTTTCGTCATCCTCCCTTTCGCCCACAGCCACGGCTCCCAATTTTCGCCCAACCACTGCGCGGCACGCAGGGCACGAATTCATTCTCGTCAAGTGATCTATAAGTGGATTCTAGATGCATAGGAATGGTACAAGCCTCGCAAACGGTCAGGTGCAAAAAGGGTGCTCAAGGCGCCGTACTGAGATATGCAGAGCCCAAGGTACCGGCCATGTACGCACCCTCCTGCCCCCAAGCTCTGCTTCCATCCGCCAACTGCACAAAGGGATGGTAACTGACCGAATCTATAGGCAGTCATTGCATGACACCACCTTAGGCATCATGCCCCCATACCGACAGCACGTGGCATATAGACCACCGGGGTTTGAACTTACGACCTGAAGCAGGCACCTAGTATGGTGCTTCTTGCCAGCACATGGGAAATGGCAATGATGCCCTTGGCGTTGTCATGAACCAGTTCAGCTCGCTCACTGTTTATGCTGAACTAGCTCAGGGCGCTGATACCTATTACGCCCCTCAGTTCGCTTTCCACCCTACTATCCGGCAGGCAGTCCCGGCCATCTTCACGCCGCCTACACGAATGAAGTCGATTGAGCAGTGCCTTGAGAATCCTATTAACGGTATCATCTGTGATGTTGGCGGTTTATCTAGATCGAAAAAGCATTTTTCCTCTTCTATTTCAGCATAGTGTCTTATCAGACACTTATGGCAATCAGTGTCCGCTCAAAGCTACTGGCGAATTCAAGTAGACGGTAATAAGAGCAGGCTTGCTGACACTTTCGCAGAGTTTAACTGATTGACTGGTAGAAACTGGTGTGAACTGGCTGTTATTTTAACATGGAACTTTAGATGCAGGAGCTCTAAGAGCAGCACTCGCTATGCCCGTTGCGAGAGCTTCTTTGTAGATGTTGAAGGGATTTGGTAAAACGAGTAGGCTCATAGCGAAATGTTGTAATGGAGGCATCTCAGCTAGTCGGCTTCCAGCCCTAGTGGGCCGGCGGGAACGAACGGCAGCACCGTGGTAACCGTCTTTCGTGGGATTTTAGCGTTTTGTCAAACGCTTAAATCCAATAAAAGTTATTCGCTCCATCTGTAGATAGCGCATAACATAAAACCATGACACCCAGCGTACTGATGAAATCCCCAGTTCCTTCGCTCTATTTCGTGAACAGATGACGACCGAAACTACCCCGCGCGTGCTCGAGCTCGGCCAGCCGATTAATCTGAGCAATCATCGCCGTCATTTTTGCCGGGCGCATCATAGTGCGGCTCATACTGACAAACTTGGAAAATTCTTGGAAATATACTCTGGCGTTATCGCAGTCTGCTGTACCGGCCGGTGGGGGCTCCTCCATAGTTTTTGGCCCGTTGGTATCCCCGGGAGGTGACATTGTGTCTCCTTAATGTGCCTCCGGCTCGCCTTTAGATTTAGGGGAGTTAGTTAATTCTTTTTTTCTGATAGAACTGGGGGCTCGTCATACTGTTGAGCTGCTTGAGACGCCTGTGCCAGTCAGGGATGTTGGCAACGAGGCGCTTGAGTGGGTCCACGGCGGTATCCGGCTCCTCACTTCTAAGGATGGTTTGTGAACTTGTTGCGGCCATTCTGCTAAACTGGTGATGGGTGGAGAAACTAAGCACGGCTAACGAGGGGTTCTTGAAAGAAGGGGAAGAAGGGGCCAAGTGGTTTATATGCAGAATAACTAAACTGACAGTGGGGGAAGTCAAGTGAGGGAAGGGTGGATCTTACATGGAAGGAGAAGAATTTGCGAGCCGACATGGAATGGGATGGGATGTGTGATTCGACTCTCTGTGTGGACCCGTTCCAGGGATATGACCCACCCAAACGCCGAAAAGACCGCAGCCAACGTGCCGTAGTGCTTGGAAATGAAGCGCTGCGACGGTCTGGACTTGCCAGGTGATCAGGCGGGCGAAAATTGTGGTTCAAGAGTCGTGAAGCATGAAGTGCAAGCGGAGTACGGGCCAGATGATTATTCTAGCCAACAAAAGGAAACCCGGATCACACAGCACCACCTCACCATGATCGCCATCTTCCGTGCTGACCAGACAGTTCTCCGTCCACGCAACCCAATCCCCTGTCTCGTCTACAAGCTTCACTCGAGTGCTGGGAGAAGCGAAGGGGGCAAAAGGATTCAAAGGTGAGGTTGCAGTGGTGATCCGCAATATCTCGCAAAGCGCCACCATCACCCAGGCCCCAGGATTGTCCCCCATATCCTCAGCCCCTTGCTCGCTGCACATGCATGCATGCACTGATCTCCGGTCGGGTCACCCCTTGCCCCGGGCTCCTGGTCGCCCCAAAGTCCGCTTGGTGATCAGATCCTCCAAGGTCGCGTTCTCCAATGAAAACCTACCCATTTTGTCCGAATTCCAACTCTCGCCAAGTCCCTCCAAGAGCACCCACGTGCCGCTGTCTGAAAGTCAACGAACGTGGCCATTAGTCGTTGGACGGTCGATCCATCATATTAAGCGGCCATTCTGCTTGAATGGCGTTATCGAGGCAACTTTGGTCAATTGGACGTATCCATCGGTCATGACACATAGGATTGAGAGAGCCATCCGCTCCCACACTGTCAAGAGTCTTGGGAATATGAACCATGCGTGGGACTGGAGGATAGTTGTCTGCCGAGAAATTCGGCTATGCCAGAGCTGAGCTCCGGGACCTGTGACTTAAGTATCTTAGCTAGAGCGTCCTGGCTAGCCATCCCAGCTTAGCCCGAGGACAGCGAGCAGTAGGCAAAGATGTCGGCCTTGCCAACCTGTCCCTGAACTGTCGGTAAGCGGAGGCCGAACAACGCTGGAAGGGTAGATATCTGCATTCTTACATGGAGCTGAAGCGAGTTGGATGAACATTGGGATTTGTGCATTGGCTGCTGCAGACCGATTGAAGGGAGTAGGACATTTCGGAGTACGATCTTGTCTTGCCTTCTTAGACTATTGCGTGACGCGATGGCTGATCCGACACACGGGAGGAGACTTGGAACTACAGCTAGCCCGAGTGGACTAGTTCTTGTCACTTTGGCCGGCCAAGTTTTGGTCTAAGACTCTGCCCGAAAGGCGAATAAGCTAGTCTCATAGGTCATCATGGGCCTAGG
Source organism: Lasiosphaeris hirsuta (assembly GCA_030549175.1). Lineage (NCBI taxonomy): Eukaryota > Fungi > Ascomycota > Sordariomycetes > Sordariales > Lasiosphaeriaceae > Lasiosphaeris > Lasiosphaeris hirsuta. The sequence goes on from JAUKUA010000009.1 coordinate 821,783, forward strand.
TTCTGAAGTTGGGATCAGTCCACTCGTCGTCAATCCCCCATCCACGGCCTCAGCGAAAGCCACAGTCATCAGTGCGTCCGCCAGTGTCGAGGTATAAGCTAACAGCACAGTGGGTTGCTGGTTCCCATACCACGCAGTGGTCAGCTTGCCGTCGCTGAGGATGACAATCGCAACCGCAGTCACGGTGCCTAATGTAGGCCAATATAAGGGATCTCGCACACGTTGAACTTGGATGCAAGCAAACCAACCTCTTTACTCACAACAGATACTCAAACCCAAGGCGCCAAACCCAATCAGCGGAAATCGGGCGATAACGCCCGGCTCCCACTTGCGTCCGCTCTCGCCGGGCTCGCCGGGCTCGCCGGGCTCGAGCTTGGATTTGGGCGATTCATTTTTGTCGTGCATTTATCCGGAATAATGGTTCTAACCGCGCTCAGCTCTTCGTCTTGGGTTAAACCTCGGGATACCGTAGTTCTGCCGGCAGCTGTCCTTGCACGTAGTATCAAAAATACTGGTTCAAAGTGATGTAAAGCAGGGTGACTGGAATGCGCAGGGAAAAAGAGAAGCAGCCAGAACAGAGCAGGCCGGTCTAGGTAATATAGAGGGGGGGGGGCCGAGAAAGTACCTCAAGCTTCCCAGCCCAAAAGCACACGAATGTGTCAGAATTCAGGTGGGTGCCAGCACCGGTTCATTGGCAGTGAATCTGCATCCATGGTGGCGATTCTGCGGAAGCACAGCATCTCATCACAAGGTGTTATTGGACGAGCCGATTTGCAGGCAGTGTTGAATGTTGATTACTGGCCTGACATCCATATGCACGGCGTCGGAGTTCACCCACCTCCATGTTCGCTGTGACAATTCCGGGAGGGCAGCAGCGCTTGAACTGGGGCGTGTCGACCCGATGGTAGTGCGGATATAGGATGTGTTAACTTGCGCTGGTTAGTTGAGTAGCTGATTGATTGATTGATTGATTGATGTTATTCATGGTGCGGGGTTATGCCCCTTCGTCAGGAGAAGTCTAGAAATTGGAGTCTACGTGCTCCTCCTCATCGTCTGGGCTCCGTGGCAGAAAATCTTGCTTTTGGAACGCGAGTGACTTATCGTGATACCGTTGGAGTAACTTATAGGAGCAGGGTATTAATAGTGTAAAGAAAGTGGATAAAACTGCCAATTAGAGAGGTTGTAGGATGCTTGATTAATGCAGGAGAATGGATGCCTGCGGCACAAATACCTAGTTGATGGCTAAGGCTATAACGGGGCTTATAATAGAGAGCGTAGAATAACGATGCACCGTAGCCACCATCACTTTGCACCCTAGTGCATCCATCGTTTGAAACCCACTTTTTCCACACCCCGCCTTTGAGCCACACCACCATCAGGGCTGTCAAAGGCCGTCAACGGCCGTTAGAAAAACAAGGAGGAACGGGAGTGAAGGACGGGAATTAGATTTATTTGGGTGGAGTATTCCCTCTACGGAACCCCTCCCCCCCCCCCCCCCCTCAAGCAGACGAAGGCGAGGATGACGAGCCCACAAAGACCACCAAGACCGCGACGTACGCCGCGGTCGTCGCGACAAGGTTCCACGGCGGTTGGGTGGAGAAATTGGCCATGGCGACGGCGAAAAGGATGGTTGACACCGAGGTCGTGATGAGCGGGACGTTCTCGCCACCCTTATACAGCACCATGACCAGCACCGGGACGGTCAGCGCCAGCCCGCCGAGCAGGCTGAACCACAGCCGCAGCGCGAACAGGTCTGCCTCGCGCCGCGCCTTGGCTGAGCCGCGCGACCCACCTGCGAGCGCCGGCGCCTCGAAGTCGTCGGGTACCCGCTGCTTCCGCACCTGGTCGTACTCACCACCAAGACGTCATACAGACTACCCGACGGGAAACCATGCCCGCGTATAGTATTAGTTGACTCAGATACTCACAAGCTGACGGGAATGAATGTCAACGAACCTGTTCAGTCTTCCGACATCGAACTTGACAACATTGAGACTTCAGCTAGTTTGAGGCTCCACGACGCACCGCCTCCGCTTCTTGGGTCTTTCTCCAAAGAGGAGGATCTTATTACGCTTGGATGAGAATGGTAGCCAAAGGCAGTATTTGAATCTATACATATCACATATCGACCTAGAGGCTACAAGGGGGCAATACAGTGTCTGACACTAGCCGTTGTTTTACTGCTCTCATGAAGGCGAGACGATCTCCGTAACACTATTTAAGAATCAGGTTGGACTTTTATGGGCTAGGAGAGGTGCTCTGCCGGTATCACGCTTCACAACAACCCATCTCAGATCGCTCTCGTTCAAGCGAACTGCATGAAGCCCTCGATCGTTCTATACTGCCCGCTATGAGACTCTAGTTCCACGCCAGCGAGACCCTCTCGAGCGACCAGCCCACGTAACCAAACCAAAGACCCGTCAATACCCACCTGTCAATACCCACCCGTCAATATTATCTTCAAGGGTGTTTGTACCTTGCAGCATCCCGCCTGTCGATAGAACTGCCAAAACTGACGTACTTGGAGTAGATGATACTCATAGGGACACGCTTTCTTACTCGGGAGTTCCGGTTGTGCGGTAGGCATGGGCTTGGTCTGTCATAACGGCTGACGAAAACGTGCTTTGTTCTGTAAGGGCCTTGTAACCGAAGAGGTACGATGGAGGCGTGGCTTGCAGTAGTAGAGCTCGATGTCGAAGACGCACATTGTGTCTCTGCATATTGGTGACGGATGTTAGATTTCTTAGCAGGACTGAAATGGTCGGTATAAGTACTACCTTTAGTCCTCAATGGTCGTGGTATGATGTCGTAAGAAGTATATGATAGACTTTAGCGTTGTCCTAGCCGGAGGACAGTGTTATGGTACCGAGATTACTAAGCAATCCTATTTTGCGACAACGTTACCACTGATATAGCCACACCCTATTAGGTATGGTTAGCATAAACCGAGGAACGTACTGGAATCTCCAGGTATTAACTTTAATCAAGAGTCCAAATGAGGCCATACACCTGTGCAGGCTAGCTCACCCTAGCTCAGGAGCGGCTTAGAGTCACACACGAACATGGAAATTGCGGAGGGAAACTTTAGTGTAAAGTATAGAGCTGTTGTAGCGGCTTAATGTACCTTAGTTTAGGACCACCCCCATGCATGCGGATGATGGCAGTCCACTAGCAACCAAGAGGGGCCAGAGCTCACATCTAGCAAAACCTCAACAACGGCTATGGCTGGAGATGTATAGTTGCCATTAGGTACGAATTTTATCCCCCGCTCCAGCAACGGCGCAGAGTGGTCGACAATCCAACGCTTGGCCTTTTTGGACCGACCCCATAACGCTTTCTTGTCCCCGTCGTACACCTCGCGTACTTTCTGGAGTTGAGCGTACACACCCGCCCAGCTTTTCTCATCGCGAATGCCGTATTTGATCTTAGACTTGACACGGCCGTGTGGTTCATTAGGGTGTGTAGAACCTTGAAGTGGTCCATGGATTTGGCAAAGATTCTGTCCCAAAAGGCCATCCGCGCCGCCACTGGCAAGACTTGTCCGGGCGGTAGCTCCTCGTCACCGCCAGCGTCCTCTGGGCAGAGAGCTCCTCCATGCTCCTGGTAGGTTTGAATTCTCCCGAGGCGGTGTCATATATGGATCGGGGGTTCTTGAAAGCGCCGTGTAAGTTGTGGAGGCGGTTATCGATAAAGTCTACTGCCGGGGGGTTGACGTGGATGGATGGGATACTGGTGGACATATCCGGGTGTGATACACGTATGTGTCAACAAGAGGTTTAGGGAAAACTGAGTTGAGGCGTTACGAAGGGAGGAGATGCCCGTCGAGATAAGTGCAGTGCGATAAGGGGTACCTAACCAATAATCCGGGTCGTCCACGCAGACTATGCGGTGCTCATCATCCCCTGCTGTGCTACACCCCCCCCCCCCCCCTCCCGCATCACAACCAAAACACCTCCAAAACAACTCCAAAACAACTCTAATCAGCCCAAGGTACAATCTGTGATGGAAGACTCAGCTAGCAACTAACGGGTGGTCCTTTATACTGACCTAGTAACCTAAATTCGTGTCCTCCGGTAGCAACTCCAAAGTCTCGAACAGCGGCCCTACCCAAAGCAGCCCGATGACAAAGGTCCCCCGAGCCGTGGGCGTCTGGAAAAGAAGGTCACTCGACCGGTCCTCAGCTACTACGACAATTGAGAAGGGGGCGTGGTATGGGGCTGACCTACGATGGTCTTCTCCCACTTCAACGACGTCATAAAGGGAGGGGTCATTACCGAGTCCAACTTGGTCTTGTTAGTCAAGTTACTTCCTCACTTCACTGGGAGCTATCTTGTTGCAGCGGACTGGTGGAGAAAAAAAGACGAAGAAGTCCAAGAGATAGCATCGAGGATAGGGAGGTTTCATGGTTGTGGTTCTAAAGTCTTGGTGTTCTTCTCGTGGTTCAGGTTGGGATACGAAGAACGAGTGGGTGGGTTAGGATTATGACACAAGTTTAAAGTATATGAGCAATCTGGGGTTACATCGAGTTTGATCTGGAACGTCCCTTTGGATTCCTCAGCCCGCCCTCAAGTTCCAAGATCCTATCCGCCAAAGCCCTCTCCATCGCCGTCCGAGGTCTCCACGGGGGATTCATGATATCCCCAACGGGCACGCTACTCCGCAGCTGCAGCTGGAGCTTTACCAGGTCCTCTTGTAAATCCCGGCACTGGTAGCCCAGCTCCCAGTTCTTAGCCTTCTCTACGAGGACCCGCTCGTCAAAGTACCTGACTAGCCTGTCCACAGACCCCTGGGAGAGTTCGGGTGGTCCAATCAGGGCGGCGATCTCGGTGAGCAGCACGATAAGGCCTCGCATCTCCTCGAGCAGATCGCGGCGCTCATATTCGCGCTCCCATACAATTGACATGAGATCTTGAGTGGATTGTTCTAGTTTTGCCAAGAGGCTGAGAATCTTGGCTGCACGGCATTCGAGCTCCGGGCCGAGGCTGAGCGGGACGTTTTCCTCGTCATCATCGTTGTTGCTCATAGGGACGCGGCTGACGCTTCCGTCTCGTGTCTGTGTCGCCCGGTGCATTTCGGAAGTTGGGCTTTTTATCTCAGCGATGGATCTTATGGTGGATCGAGGAGTTGATTTCGAATGCTAACAAGGACAGTAGATAGAACGTCTGTTTTGGGCACCTTCATGTTGGGGTCTTCATGTTGGGCGGCTTCATGTTGGGCGGCTTCATGTTGGGCGTACTGGCGTGTGGCTACTACCCACGTGTTTACATGGGTTGTCCCAGTTGTCGGGTGTGCTTGGCAGCCAACGAGAAACCAGGAAAGTATTGGTACGTGGCCAACCAAGAGGTTCAGACCAAGTCTCGTCCCCGCACCTCCAGTTCTCCCCATTCTTCAATCCAGACGCCCCCATTTGCAACCCACGACCGATACCGACTACCTGCGGGAAATGGGGAGCTTGAACCCAGCATTCCCAAGGCAGGGAACTCGGACGAGCTACCTCAGGCTCGCCGAGGACCAATGCGCCCGACTTGAGCTGCTGTATCCCGAAGATGCGGCAGCGAATGCAGTAGCTGAGTGAGCCCCCCCCCCTCTCAAAACAATACGACTATAGATTAGGGCACCTGCAACTAAGCCTACAACGGAAATAGCATTGTCTTGGTGGCAGGGCTCGGAGGCGACTACGTCCAGACATGGAAAGCAGACGATGGAACGCTCTGGCCGCGGGACCTCCTCCCGAAGAAAATCCCCAACGTCCGCGTGTTCTCATTCCAGTACAATACCACTATAAAAGGCACCACAAGCAAAGGGAAGATAGCCGACCATGCCACTCAGTTGCTCAGCGCTTTACACATCGATCGCGAAACCGACAGCACGGCAGAAGCTAGGCCCATTATCTTCGTTGGCCATAGCTTGGGTGGGATACTGATCAAGACGGCCATCGCTCGGGCCAACGAGAATCCAAAGTATCTTGGGCTACGGGATGCTACCCGAGGCGTTGTGCGTTTGTTGGCTCTTTATTCCCGGCATGAGCTGGCCCCAAAGTTCGACGCTCGCTAACGGGGACTTCTTTGGGGCAGATGTTCTTTGCCACTCCGCATCACGGCATGAGCAACTCATCTTGGCTTACCTTTGCCTCGGCCGTGCTGCAACTGAACACACCATTTGCAGGCGTCTTGCCAACGAAGAACATGCTCAACGACATCGCACTGAATACCGAGACTCTCCTGAACGTTACCGAACACTTCCGGTCTTTTCAGGACGAATTAGCGTTTGTGAACTTTGTCGAAGGGAACAGAATGGGGGGTTCTAGGAGGAAACATAGACGCGTTGTAAGTCACGGTCTGCAGTGGTAACTAGTGAAGGATGCGCTAAATCGATGACCCATCCCCATCAGCTGGTAGACAAAAGCCATGGGTGGATGGACGCGCCACTGAAGAAGGAGGTGATGATGGAAGGGGACCACCTTGGAATATGTAAGTTTGGAAAAAGCAGAGAAGACGCGGGCGCCTTTGCACTAGTGTCGAAAAACATGCAGTTCCTGATCAGTCAGTCACCCAAGGCTATTGGTAAGATGAAGTTTCACTCCTCCCGACTTCTACTCTCCGCCTTGGGTGGGAAAATGAAAACAAAACCATGCTGACACAAACTCCCCATACCCAGACCAAATGGATAAAGACGCCAGGAGGGCTCTCCATTCGCTGTGCCCAACGGGGTTCCACGGCTATTTCATGGCCAAGGAGCGCACCGAAGGGACATGTGAATGGATCAGCGGCCGGCCAGAGTTCCAAGACTGGCTCAGCGATGAAAACGACAAGCAAATGCTCTGGATCCAGGGCCCCCCGGCCAGCGGCAAAAGCTACCTCGCCAAACACATCATCACCGAGCTCGCCCCAGCAGCAAACAAAGAGGTATCACACTGCTTCCTGAGTGATTCGGTACCGGGGCGCGGTGACCTATCTGCGCTGTTGCGAGCTACGCTGCACCACGCCCTACGGCGCGAGCCAAAACTGCTAACTGAACTAATCGTCCCTCCTTTTCTCGAGGCAACCGAGAACGAAAAGATTAAAGTTGTTCGCGACGATGACATCTGGACGGCGGAAATACTCGTCCCCATGTGGCCCGGCGCCGTGGCCAGGGTCTTATCCTTCCGGCCGCTGACCCTCGTCGTCGATGGATTCGACCAGATCAGCAAAGGCTGTCGGCAGGCGTTCCTTGATTGCATCGCCGAGTGCAAGGCCAAAGCCGCCCCTGAGGACACAAAACGGCTGCGCTTGTTGCTGCTATCATCAGAGAGCCCAGAAACCGAGGACACCAGAGAGGAGACACCGCTCGCGGGACAGGACGAGTTCAAAGTCTACCACATCGAGACTGAGGACACACTAGCGGACATGAAAAAAACTGTCATAGCGCAGTTAACGAGGACAGCCAATGAGGAGATTCCCCGGATCAGCGAAACCGAAGGTGAATCTTTGGCACTGAAGAAAAACGTCTGCGAGGCTATCATGCAACATGCCGGTGGCTCCTACCTCTTGGCCGCCAAAGCAGCAGAAACCTTGAGTGAGACTCCCCTCAGGAGCAGCGTCGACGTCGAGGCAGCCCGAGAGCAGATCCAACAGCTACCGCGGGACGACATGGACTTCTACACACAGGTCTTGAACAAGATGGTTGGCAAGGGTGCAGATCTCGGCCTGATCAGACATGTCCTGCGCTGGGCAATCTTCCAACTGGAAGCGTTGAGAGAGGCCGAATTTTACGCGGCGGTTTCCATGGGCATGGCGGTGGATCGGCGGCAGAATCTCGGTCAACACGGCGGCACCTCCCTCACTGCACAGGGGCTGCAAATTTTGCTCCGGATCGAAGAGACTAAATCATTCGTGCACACGCACTGCCAGGATATCGTTGACCTCGGCGGAGGGGACCTGCAGCTCGCCCACTGGGCCGTGAGGAAATGCTTGACGTTAGACGGACTTAACCCCGAGCTGGCAATGTGTGCAGAAGAGCAGCCGTCCCACGCGGCTCTCGCCCGGATTTGCGTTGCCTATCTATCCCTGCCGCATTTCCAAGATGCCGGCAGTCCATCATCGCCAGATGGAGAAGACGGGCCCGGGCTCTGGGAGCCCAAAGTTCGCCGGCGGATCAGAGACTATCCCTTCATCCGGTACGCAGCGCTAAATTGGTTTAGACACCTCGAGCGGGCCACGCAGGGACCCGTAGATTGGCCGAGGGAAGATGACCGCCGCCGTGGCGCTATTACCTCCCACTATCTGGAGCCGGAGCCGGGGCTGATAGAGCTCCTGCGAGAGCCGTCAACCGGAAACGCCAAATTCTGGACTGAAGTGTGGTGGTTCCTCTCGGACAGAGCCAGCGTTGGCAGCGGACATTTTGCAGCCGCTTCGGTTATACAGAAATGCTTTCCTCACCTTACATGGCCTCCCGCGGAAACAGGGACTGCACAGTCATCCGCGGATGACCAATCATCATCATTGGAATGGGACGCGGCGACATCACAGGCTGCTAGCTCTGGACAAGTCAGTGACTCGGAGCATCTGCCTAGCGACCATCTGCCTTCACTTGCCTTGACAGATCCCCCAATTAAAATCGACGATACGGTGGTTGGGATCAAAGCAGCAACAGAAGAAAAAGACAAGAAGCAGGGTACAGCGCCTCAGCAAGTGGGGTCGGCTCAGGAAGAGGGCATCAAAGTGGAGATTGGGGGCGACAACACACAACTTAGACCTGCAGGGGAAGAGTGGGTTTCTATCCCGGCTCGTTCCAAGCAAGCCGGGCTAGTGGAAACGACAGCGGACCAAGGGGAACCACCTGTTCCCGCTCCCACCCCCGCTCCTACGACTAGTCCCTCAAGGGATGGTACTGCATCTCATGGCTTGACCAAGGCCAAAGACAGCCTTCCCGCCTCCTCCGAGAAGCCGGGACAAGCCGCGACGGCTGCAAAGCCAAGTTCGATCAACAGAGCCGCCCCGCGTCACCAAGGCGAGGACGAGGGCAGCCTTGCAGACCATGAGGATGATGCCCCGGGGGCCAAGAAGAAGCGGAGGAGAATTGAGCGCATTTTTGCTAAAGTCAAGAGCCTAGGTACGCGCAAAGAAACTCTGCCAACTTGACAACTGCTACGGAGAAAAGCCGCTAACCGATGCTACAGTGAAGCGCTGAGGTGGATGAGACCAAGGCCATTTGTATGGCAAACTCTGAAAACGCGAAATATGACATGACAATCTTGTATTATTTTTCTGTTCTCTTTATTACCATGAACAGGGGACTTTCATATGCGTTAGTTAGGAAATCGTCTCATTGGTCTCACTCGTGCAGCCACCACTACCTACATATCCAGGCTCTGTGTCAGCCCCGACCCCCAAAGACCCGCCTCCAAAATGATACGCGAGCCTTCGTGGCCCTCTCTTTCCCATCTGCCCTGGCCCCGCCTCCCTGGACTGATTCCGTGTCGGGCAGTGCTGATACCTCCTCTGCAGCGTCTAGCTGCGTTGCTTGAAGATGAAGAACACCATGGTTTTTGGGGCGGTCTGGGGCGGCCGGCACGTCGATTTTAGCCTTGGTGTGCTTAATACCCGCCGCCGCCGCAATGTGCGAGCAGAGTATGTCAAAGTCATTCGTATCGAAGAATTGGCACATGGTGAGATGGTCGGCCTCGACCGGCACCAACTTCTCGTACGACAAACCAACCTGGGCATCCGTCGGCGAGACAATCGGCGCATCCGTGCCCTGGAAGTTTTGCCTCTCGTAGAAGGTGGAGACGTCGTAGTGGTCCGTGAGCTGGCGGAAGGTTTCATTCATCGCCGAAAGCTCGTCCGAGTTGCGGAGGAGAACATCCACCAGACCGGCGCGCTCGCCCTTGATGTGGCCGTAGAGTTCAGCGATGTGTCTCCAGTTGTCTCTGTTGGTGCCTTGGTTCGGTGTCCCAAAGAATGCCTGTTGAGCGATCACGGCAACACGTCAGCTATCACTCGAATCAAGTGGCATTCAGGTGGCAGGCTTTACCACCAGCGTGGTGTTGATGTGGATAGCTGCATCCTTGTAGGTTGAATCAAACTCTGCAATGCACAGGGCCTATGGTCGGCGATAATGCCACGTCTTAGGTTAGCTATCGTGTCACGCTCAGTCGCCGGCGGCCCCAGAAGGCCCAAGTTGTGAAACTGACCTGCTTGACAATCAGACCGCCTAGGCAGTGGGCGATGAAAACGATGGGAGTTGGGGAGGCCAGTCCGTCACGTTGTAGTTCGAGCCTGGAGAGCAGAGACCGGGCGTTGTCGCGGATGCCCGCGATCGACGTGTTGCCATACATGTCGGCGTTGTACCCGAAGGAGAACACTCTTGCTTGTGGAAACTGCACGGGGAGCCATTCCTTCGGCCAGAATATTCTAGGCTCCGCATGTGTCCATGTATCGATGGGGCCGCCGTTGAGCCCGTGGACGAGTACTATGCTAAATCATGTGCGAGCCAAGGATTAGAAACTACAAATGTTCATGGGAAAGGCGAGATTGGGTGGACGGACTCGATATTTGGAGAGCCTTCCTCAGGGATTTTCAGCTCTTGTAACACCACCCTTCTGGCCATTACTTCCGATCGGGCGTCCTTTGAGAGACAGGGAGGGAGAGGGAGAGGGAAACGGGATTTTGAGGGGGGACTGGGGGAGTTTGGGAGGGATGAGAAGCAGCCGGAATGTGGGTAATGTGGGTGGGAAGAAAGGCTAGAGATCTGATGAGCGTGGAAAGGGGCGGGGATGCAGAACAGCGTAATCGGCAGGCTTTTGGACTTGGGCTTTTCGGGCCGGTTGTTGCGGCCTGATGGCAGGCACCCCGCTCTGCTACAAACGTGAGGGCAAGGCGCGTCGATGTCTGTTGCCACATTTCCTTGATTGGCTAAGTAGGCAGCAACTTGCTCATCACAACCCAAATGCTGCTGCTCCCTTGAGAGTTGCATGGAACCCCACCATGTGTTGGTAGCAAATCATTGTACTGGACCACGCCAGAGGAGGTTGAAAACTTGGGGGCCCAATGTCTGCCTGAGTATTAGGTGCTCCAATGGAAGTTTTACTTCGTGTCGATCAAAACTGCCTGCAGAGACCCAAAATCAAGACAGATTACTCACCCAAATGGGGGCCCCTTGACATATGAAGCTGGAATCGCCGTCGAGCCGTCGATTCTCGCGCACTAACATCTGCATGTTTCCACACCCGATCCAAACTCCCTGTCTGTCGTATGCATCGCATCCCTTGAATTCACAATGGAGCTTGGAAGAGTTGGTAGCGACTTTGCAAAAAATGGCAAGACAGGCCTCTATCTTGTGCGGGATCCCATCTCGGACAAGTCACCGGGCACCCGTATGATGGAGTGAGTCTCCACCTCCCCTCAATCCACTCATCACCAAAGTGACTTTACTATCTGGGACTACTAAGCGCTGATGCGAGCAAACATTGGGCAAAAACTAGCATCGTCTTCGTCCACGGGCTCAACGGACACTGCATCAACTCGTGGAAGGACAAGGGAGCATATTGGCCACAAGATCTGCTCCCCGCCAAGCTTCCTCAGGCCCGAATCATGACATTTCAGTACGACGCAAAGGTCATAGGCAACATGTCCACAGGCGGAGTGGAAGACACCGCGAAACAGCTTCTCAATAGCCTCGAACAGGCGCGCGTAAGGAGGCCCATTCCCCAGTTCCATTGTTCGTGCATCGAGAGACTTACCTCGCCCCACAGATCAAACAAGACGCAAACCCCATTGTATTTGTTGTCCATAGCCTTGGCGGTATTGTGATCAAGCAGGTCAGTCTGTGAATCTGGCCTAGTCCATGGTGGTGCACGCGGTTGTGAGCATCCAGTCGCTGATATAGTTCCTTGAAGATGCTCACGACAGCAAACAATAGCAGCTCTGGTACACAGGGCGCCATCGGGAAGTGTACGAAGGGAATAGTAGGTCCCATGTCTCTCAAGCACCCCAAGTGAGCGTTCTCAACCAGCCACACCTAACCAACTCCATAGGTCTTTTTCGGGACGCCTCACAGGGGTTCAGAAAGCGCTTCCTGGGCAACAATAATCAACAAGATCAGCTCCGCAGTGCTCTACCGGGTAGATTCTAGGCTGGTTGCGACACTGCAGTCAGACTCGAAGGATTTGTTAGCTATATCTGAAGCGTTCCGAGACCTTGCCAAAGATTACGCCATCGTCACCTTCTACGAGCAGCATATCCACCCCGTCACCGGGGATTTGGTAAGATTACCGATGATCCTTGTCTCGATAGCTGTATATCTATGTTTCTAACTCCGTTTGCTCGGTGAAATGCAGATTGTAGAAAAGTCATCTGCCATTATGGGCGTCCTGCATGAAGACGTCCTTATGCTGAGCGGCAACCACTCTTCCATGTGCAAGTTCACGCCCGGTGACCCACGCTTCAACACCGTTTGGTGGTCTATCAGGAAAGCAACGGAGGGTCCGCCTGCAATTCGTCGAGAGGGGCGTCGCACGCTTCGTCTGAAGGAGCGCAAGGGAGAGAATGCCGAGATTGGGGGGACGGCGACCGAGGTTTAGTTTGCATGAGGTGGAGATTGCTCAGGCGGAGATATATGGCATGGGAAATGTAGAAAGGAAATAATGGTTGTGAATTTTGACATCCACGTAGCATCAATGTTGACGAGAAAGATGTTGTGTTCAAGACAACCATGGAGTGAGCTATAGGGAGAAGAAGTCAAGAAGAACCACTTGCCCAGTCCCAAGCTAACTCGCAAAGTCCACAACAAGGAAGTCATTGGGGGGGAGTCGTGGTTCTGTGCCGGGACACGTGACACCCTTTTCGGTGACCACCCGGAGCCATTACTGCAAATCCACGGTGCTAGATCTCGCGGTCGAATTTTCGGGATGAAAAAGAATCAGATTGCCAGCCTTGCTATATTATCCGGGAGATTACATACTACCTAATCTACTCGGGGGAACGCCATCAACGTGAAACCCTGTCTGTTCTCACCGCTTTGTCCTCCCTTCCCTTCCCAAGACTGCTCAGCACTTTGCCAGCCCACCCTACTGCAGCTCACGGAGCAAAAGTTCGACAACAGCGGCGTGGCCGCCAGCCAGAGCCGTGCTCAGTGGTGTCTCGCCCTCCGATGTCTCAACTTGAACATTGGCCTTAGCTTTGAGAAGTGTATTGACTAGCTCGGTGTTGCCAGTATTTGAGGCCGCGAACAAGGCCGTCAAACTGCCCTTGCTCTTCGTGCTCTCTTTGTCCACGCTGGCACCATTGCTAAGGAGTAGCCTGACCACCCCGGTGTGCCCGGCGTTGGTGGCTTGGTACAGGGCCGTGAACCCATCGGCATCAAGCTCGTCTATGTCGTCCTTGTCGGTATTCAGGAGCAGGTTGACAACGTACAAATGACCACCAGTTGATGCCTGGCCGATGGCGTTCCAGCCATCGTTCAACTCCCTCTTCCACTCAATCTCATTAGTGTCAAGCAGCAGTGCTGCCACCTCCGCAGAATCGTTGCTCAAGGCCGCCCTCAGCGGTGACCACCCGTTGCCGTTCTTGCAGTTGAAGTCAATGAGGTTCCCGAGGCGTTTAAGATGCTCGACCACCTCCGTATGACCGTTCAGCGCGGCAAGATATAGAGGTGAGCACCCCTCTGTGTCTCGTTCGTTCAGGTACTCCCTGAACTTCGAGATGGGTTCCGCGGCACCAATCTTGGTCGCGGTCTCGAGGGCGTCATCAATTTTCTTTTGAGCCCCCGTGAGAGCGGTTTTGGTTTCCGAAAAAGTTTTGACGTCGTTGGTAAACTTGTCATAGACCTTCTCCGCCTCGAGTTTTTTGATCTCGTCAGCATCAAGGATGGCTGCAATTTTCTTTGTATCAACGGTCTTCTTCTCTGGAGCCTCTTTGATCGAGTCCTCGATTTCTTTCACAGCTTGCTCATCCGGCGAGGGATAATTGCTGGCATTATCGACAGCCATTTGAGTAGCCATTCTGTTCGCCTCAACATTTTTTTTCAATAAAGCTTGCCCATCCGGGGAGGGATAATTGCTGGCATCATTGACAGCTTTTTCAGCTGCTAAGGCAGCGTCACGTGCGGTGATGACAGCACCATTGGCAGCAGTACCGGCCTTTCCAGCATCGGTGGCAGCCTCCTTAGTTTTCGTGGCGTTGTCTTTTGTGAGACTATTCTGCAATTTGTTCGAGGCTGTCTGGGCACCCTTGGCCGCAGTCTCGGCTTTCTCAACAGCAGCGACGGCTCTGTCAGTGGCCGTTTTAGCTTTTCGAATCAGATGGGTGATGTTGACGTATTGATTGAAGAACATGAGCTCGGTGGTGACCTCAAGGTTTTGCATCTTGTTCCTGATGAGGAGGTCGACCAAAGAAACGAAGCCACCACCTGCGGCGGCCCGCAGGGCCTTGGCAACGTTGTATTTCTCATCAGGCATTTCCAAAGGAGGCAGGAAAGAGGCCGAGTGAAATGGTGTTAAACAATAGAACAAAGTCGATAGGACACCTGGATTGACACCCACGACCTGTAGCTAACGAAAGCGGGTTTGTGCAGGTCTAAATGGGACTGAGGTCCGGGGTCATGGTACCCATCTTCGGGGGGTCGGTGGGCAATCTTGGGCAACTACTTGGTACCTTTGTCGTGGGGAATTTTGGGATCCTTGCCCTGGAAGCTAGTACCAGGCAATAACGGCCGGGATGGCCGAAAGGAGCCAAGGGTCCAAGAAAGACCCTCTCACCCAGTGACTGCTGTCAGCCTCACACAGCGGTCTCCTTCGTAAATATGAAACCGGTTATCGCGCTTCACCCTCGTGCCCCGGTTACTGTTGCAGGCAACTCTGCAGGCCTGCATTTCGTCGTGCCTTTCCAACAACCAACCACATTGGGTCTCCGGCTTCAACACACCTTCTCTTTGTCTTTTACGACCCCCGTGTCCTAATCAGCCAGTTGCACCCTTCGTTGGGTATTGCCTCAGGAAACTTTGCTGCCCGAAGGATGCCGGGAGATATCGACTTCCTCTGCGGCATCATCCCCTCGTCAAGCCAACCAAGAGCGAGGCGCGGTTGCTCATCGCCAAATCCCAAATCACCGAGTCATTAGCGTGAACCGATCGCGCGCCATCCCTCAAGGTAGACTGAATGGGGTATTCCGCCCACGTTGAGCCCTCTCTCACGACTGCTTGCTTACAAGACCCAAGACATTTCTGCATCTGGAAACCTGTGCAGAACCCAGCGGCGCGCACTGGCCAATGAGTCTGTCCTCTGCGCGATATGGGGCCTTGGGAGTCCAAACGGGAGAGAAACAGAGTCTGATAGGCTCCCGGCTTGCGAATGGTGTTGGTGGAAACTATCAGTGAGGTCTTGACATTTTGACGTGGCACTCCTCCTTCGCGTTGCGACAGACTGAGGCTCCAATGGCTAACGGTGACTGGCAGAAACTCGCAGCTCGTGAGTGGTTCGGTAAATTCTGCGGGGGTTCTGGCAGACTTGCCCAACCCAGGCGCCGAGGAAGACGAGAACAAAAAAAATCCCTCAATAGACACTCGGAAGTGTGATTCGATGTGATAACATCGAATAAGATCGCGGCATCTTTTGCGGGCAGTCACAGGCCAACACTGGACGCGCAGCGACTGGTCAGTTTGCCTCGGAAACCCCGCGGGTTGGTCTTACGAACAAATTACCAGACACCAACAGTGGACTTTGGCGGCATGGGCGGCGGCATGTGCGGCGCAATCTGTATCTTGTCATCTGGACCCTGTGCTGGACCTTGTGCTGGGTGACATTTCAGGACTAAAACATGTCCCTTGTAGTCCACTCGATCAGCCACCTCGAAACCCGCAGAAGCGGTAGCAGGCAACAAAAATCCGCTGAGTCCCTTCAATCGACCAGGTCGCGCAAGGTGAGAAAAGCGACGGGAGTAGAGGAAGGGAAATGCTGACGCTTTCGCGGCCTCTTACAGGTCCCAGAAACATGGCTACCAAGACCATCACAGCCAAGTTCCCTTACCCGGACGCCAAGCCACCCGTGTACAAGTCCAAGACAGTTAAGATCGAGGCCGGTCTGCACACGGAACAACTAAGCAATGCCTACAAGACAACGAGAGACGTGGCCGTGGAACTTCGGACTGAGCTTGAGCCGTTCCTGAAGAAGGCCCGCGAGAGGGTCTGTGAGCTCGTTCGCGAAACCAACGCGCTCAAGAAGGACCTGAGAGAGGTCAAAGAGGACCTCCGGATTGCGAGGGAGGAGCTGAGGATAACCAAGGAAGCGCTCATCGACGCGAACTCCAAGAACCTCCATCCGGCGTTGCTGCTGCTCCAAGAGGATCCGTTGGAGTGGTGCAAGGCCGAGGTGGACACTACGCCCTACTGAAGGCAGAATGATTTTCAGATGTTCTATTGTCTTGTTCTTCTTGGAAATACAGAATGGAATATATATCGTTTCTGACGACGAATAATGTCTTGACGGGGGCGTGATGTGTTGGAGGTGGTGCCACACCTCGAGGGTGCAGGGTGCACACGCCACCTCGCCGAGCTAGTGCCTTTTGGGCCACACCCAGATAGCTGTTGCAGGCCAGGAAATCCTGGCCCGCAACACCACCAATCCATCACCACTTTCCATTGCTCTGTCTTACTTACAGGTTATGAGCCCTCCTGTACGCGCAACTCAACTATTCACAAATCCGATAATACCACTGCAATGACCTATTATACGCGATTCAGAGGATATCTTCTTCTTCCGAATTGAAGGTGGTTATGTAAAATCGCATTTTCCACATTTTCACATTATCTAACACCTTGTTCCGCGATTGAGCTTTTCCTTGGCCAATCTGCATCTTCTTTTCTTACTGTGTAATTGTCAGATGGAACAGGGTGGAAGATGGTAGAATTGAGGCGTTAGCAATGCCACGATAGTGGCAACAACAGTCAACCTTGAGCAAGGTAAATAGAGTAGCTGTGTAGCTAGCCAAGCCACCACAAAGACTATCTTGAACTACTATAAGTAGCACCTCTCTGGCCTACGGCCAGAGAGGGGCGGAACAAGCAATACTGTCAGATGGAAGGTGCTGGAAACAACTGGAAGATGCTAGACAAAAGATTGGTAATATTAGCCACTATAGTCGTCAGTGATGCCACTACAGTGGCAACAGCATACAACTATATTAACACCACTCTAGCCGTAGGCCAGAGTGGTGGAACAGAGAAAAAAAAGCAAGCAATATAATCACACAATTGCAACCCCCATCAAAAGTGCAGTGCTTCTGACAATTAACAGTCTCAGTCGCTCAATCTATCGATTAGCCAGCCAACAACAACAACTTCAACAAGAAGCATATTTAACTACACTTCAAAGATCCACATTCAAGATGAATACCTAACTCTCATTCCCCGACCGATTGTAGTACAATCGGTTGAAAACTATACCAAAAGTACTGGCCCCACTTACCTGATATGGGATAGAATTGGATAAAATTTACTCGAGTACAATTGAATGACTTTTCTTCAAGTAAACTTCATAAAAAGTTGATGCATTAAAAGCTCTTAATTATAGTATCATACTATGTAAATTCTAGCATCGTACGACTTATATATGGCTAGATAGTTAATGTTTAAGTTTGGGTATGTTTTAGGCAGTTTTTGTGACACAGGCCAGCCCACGAAGGTCTGGGGTGTGATAACCACAAGGTGAGATATCAAATGAGGAACCAGACTGTAGAGCTTTAACCTTTTCCTAACTCTCGACTTAACCGTTCAGCGAACCATCCCGACAATTGCTGTTGGTCTAGTTCAGAGCTTTTACACGACGAACTCAGGGACTTGATCTTCGTAAGGCTAATAAGTACAAGGTCCGATTCAAAGGTTTAGGACAGAACGGTGAGGGAGTTAACTGTCGTAATACAAAGTAGTGGAGAGCCAGGGAGAAGGAGGTTTAGGGAGATAGAATGATCTAATCAGAGGATAAGACATAATGTTTCGTAGTTACAAGTTAGGAGAAACAGAAGGGTTTACAAGGTTATATTATCCCTTAGCTTCATTGAAGTTCAGTTGATAATCTTTCTAGGTTTGTCTAAAGAGAACTGGTGTGACACAGGCCAGCCAGCAAAGGTCTGGGGTGTGACAACCACAAGGTGAGATATCAACTGGAGAGTCAGACTGCAGAGCTTTAACCTTTTCCTAACTCTCGACTCAACCGTTTAGCGAACCACCCCGACAATTGCTATTAGTCTAGTTCAGAGCTTTCACACGACGAACTCAGGGACTTAATCTTCGCAAGGCTTGATAAAGCTCAAGGTCCGATTCAGAGGTTTAGAACAAAACGGTGAGGGAGTTAACTATCGTAATACAAAGTGGTAGAGAGCCAGAGAGAAGGAGGTTCAGGGAGATAGAATAATCTAACAGAAGATAAGACATAATACTTCGTAGTTACAAGTCAAGAGAAACAAAAGGATTTACAAGGTTATATTACCCCTTAGCTTCACTAAAGTTTAACTGATAATCTTTCTAGGTTTGTCCAAAGAGAACTAGGGAGCTTCTTCCTCTCGAGGATCTATCGTAGCGTACCTGTCCTACTTATGGAAGGCTATATATAAGATACGAGGATACTAAAATATCTAAAGTATCTCCCTAGCTATCCGTCGGTTCCGAATCTCCTTTCTAGCCGTCCGTCTCTCACGCTTTATAAATCAGCGGTTACAAGCTAAGTGAAGCCGGCCTATTATACGTCGGTCTACGGCCGGTATTAGTACTTATCCATACAGCTCCAGTAGTATGATATCCATTACTATAAATGTTTCTTTACGTCCTTAATACTTACGTTAGCTACGGTAATGTTAGGTTGATCTCTTAGTTAGCTGTCATAATAACAGTTCTTTTCATAACTTATATACGGAAGTTACGGCTACCTATCATTACTAAAGCTAGACTTTAGAAAACGTTAGGTTCTAAGTCTTCTAAAGGAATGTTAGTAATAACGGAAAGGTCTATAATTTAAAAGACTAACTGTAGGTTCTAAGCCGGCTATATAGGCCCTGACTACGATACTAAGGTTAAATAGCTTATCTATAATAAATTTAAAGTCTAATAACGTTACCTAGTATAGGTAAGATCTGTTATACGGCTATTTTAACTTATAAGTAGTTCTAAGTATTCCGTCGTAATTCGTAAGTACTTAGGACAATTCGCTGACTTATATGTTAGCTAAATAAGCTATAAGCTACACGTAAAATCGTATCCCGAGGTTAAGCTACGTTATAACTATTCTTTATAATAGTTTCCTTATCTATGTGATCTATAATAGATATTTATAAGTCGATAGGTATATACTTCTTATATGTAGTTTATACTACTAATATGTAACTTAGTTAAGGAGGTTAGTAACCTTTATTAACTTAAGTAAGCTTACTAATATAATATTATCTCCCTTCCTAAGAAAACTTATTCTAAGTCCTTAGGTTAATAACCCTAAGGTCCTTAGGCTTACGTAGGTACTTAATGTGGAAGTTCTAAAGTTCCTAAGTATCAAAGAAGTATTTATATAGTTCCTAAGTCTAATCTTTTTCTTCGGGATACCTATCCTATTTAATACGATATTCTATTACCCCTTTTTTAATATGAAAGTTTATAATGTCCTCTACTATAAATTTCTCAAGGTAAATATCTCTTCCTTACTCTAAGACCTAAATAGAGTTAGAGATCAGTTAAGAACCAGTTTAGAAAGGTTTAATAAGAAAGATATAAAAGGTAGGATAAATTTTTTAACATTCCGAGAATTCGAGTTTTATAACTATAGGAGATATTATCTTAAAGATTTTAAACAGGCTAAGTAGCTTCTTATCTAGTTTCTTAGAAGGTCTCTTAGTCTTAATATTCCGTACGTTAAGTATTATTAGTTATTTCTCTTTAAAGAAAGGTACTTCCGTTTACTTCCGATCTATATACTTCTTTATCTGTTCTTAAGATTCTTTAAGGGTCTTATAGAGGTTCTTATAGACTGTTATCATTTAATATACTATGATTTTACTATACGAGTTACATATAGACTTGTTAAGTAGATTATTAATGGCCAGATAATATCTATAGTTAATATAAAAAGAAGAGCTACTAATAAAAGTTAATCTAGCGTTATTTTATATAAATTTAACTATAGGTAATAAGATATCTTAATTATTTATCTCATAGTTAACAAAGGCTCTAAGATAAGCCTTGATATATTAATTAAGACATTTAGTCTAGTTATCTATTTTAGAATAAAATAAAGTTAATATCTTTAGTTTAACTTTAACATGTTTAAGAAAGTCTCACTAGAGTCTTATGTTAAACCATAAGTCTTAATTAAAGATAATATTAGTAGGTATACCGTGATTTTTCTAATATTTATAAGTAAAGATTAAGATTAAGTCTTTTATCTTCTTAATATCATTTCTTAAGGTAATAAAGTATATTATCTTAGTAAAGGTATCGATAATAACCTAGATAAAGTTATATTTATTTAAGAAAAAAAGATTTGTTATAAAGTCTATTAATATAAGCCTCTAAGAGAAATATTCTAACTTAATTAGATAAAGTAGCCCGAAAGGAAAGTAACATCTTAGCTTATTACTTTGACACTTATGATAAGAACATATAAACTTAACGACGTCCTTCTTAAGGTTTTATTAATACATATACTATCTAATAAGTTTAACGGTCTTATCTATGTCTATATAACCTACTACTTTAGTATTATGTTTAAAGTAGATAATCTAGATCTTAAGCTCTTAGTTATCAGAGATCTAAATACGATTTTTTATAAATAAAATTCCTTCTTTATTAGTTATATTCTTTCTAAAGGATACTAAAGCCTTCTAATATGTTTCGTCTATAAACATAGTAACCTTAACTTATTCGAGAAATTCCTCGTTCTATTTTAGTATTAAAATGTTACAGAGGTATGTTTTTAAGAATATAAATGTAAAAACTTTAAAGTGTGAAAAATACTCTTTATTTAAAATAGAGGTTATCGGTTAATTTTTATCCCCCCCTTCTGAAAGGTACTCTTTATGCCGTAAGAAAGTATCTACCTTGGCATTCTATATATTAGGACAGAAATTAATGACGAAATCGAAGGTAGCAAGTTATTAAGCCTATTAGGCCTAGCGGTAGTTAAGGACCTTTATAGTCTAGAAGTATTTTAGATTATAATAATCCGAGAAGACTTCGATACGATATTTAACGCCCTTAAGGTAATACCTCTAACGTTAGAAACAATTAACTATCGTTAGGAGTTCCTTATCATAGATCTCGTAGTTAATTTTTACAGAGATTAGCTTTCTTAAGTAAAATGTTATAGGATATATCTTACCGTCATCTTACTTCTGTAACATTATTCCTCTTAACGTATAATCAGAGATGTTAGGTTTGATAATAGGTAGCTTATTAAGGTCGAAATAGACTAGAATAGAAGCTTTAGTAAAGGCTTTTTTTAACGTTTTAAATATAACGTTTATCTAATTATTTTACGTTTAGGTTTTCTAGGTTAGATTAATAAAATCAGTAAGTAGTTTAATAATATATAAATAGCCCTTGATATAATACCTATAGAAGTTCGTAAATCTATTAAATTATTAGACTTCTTTTATTAATTTCGACTGTTTTTATAAGAAGATATATTTTATCTTATCCTTTGATATTACGATATCTTTAGTATTAATAATATAGCCTAGGTATTTTAATTTCTTAATATCTTATATATACTTAGAGGGGTTAATAGTAAGGTTATATTTCTAAAGTTACTTAAGGACTTTAATAATAATTTTATCGTACTTTTTCTTAAAGTTAATATAAATAAGGAGGTCGTTAATATAAGATAGGAGACCTTAATCGATAAGATCTTAAAAGATATGATTTATCATATCTTAAAAGGTAGTAAGAGTATTAGTAAGGCCGAAAGATATTATATTAAACTTAAAGAGACTATAATAAGTTCGAAACGTTATTTTCTACTTATAGCCTTCCTTTATCTAAATTAAATTAAAACCTGATTTCAGATCTATTTTTATAAAGATAATAAATCCGATAAAGACGTCTTAAAGTTTAGTGATTAGAGGTAGTAGATAGCGGTTTTTAATAGTTCGTTTGTTAATCTTTTGATAGTTGACTATAGGATAAAGGTTTTCTAAGTCCCTTGTAGCTACCTTTTCCAATGATATTTCTTTATTTATAAAGAAAATAGACGAAGAATATAGTAATTTTAATTCTTATATCTTACCTTCTCTAAGTATCTAGTCTAGTTATTTACGAAGGATTTTCTTTTTTAATAGTAATATAAGATAAAGAGGTTCCTATAGAAGTTTCTTATCTTTAATAATATTAATTACGTAGTTCTATAGTTAGTAATCTAGTAACTATTAGGCCGCTTTAGAAGATATTAGAGAAATAAAATTAGGGTTAGGGTTAGGGTTAAGGTTAGGGTTAGGGTTAGGGTTAGGGTTAGGGTTAGGGTTAGGGTTAGGGTTAGGGTTAGGGTTAGGGTTAGGGTTAGGGTTAGGGTTAGGGTTAGGGTTAGGGTTAGGGTTAGGGTTAGGGTTAGGGTTAGGGTTAGGGTTAGGGTTAGGGTTAGGGTTAGGGTTAGGGTTAGGGTTAGGGTTAGG